>CP125975.1:541327902-541626512 GCA_030063025.1 Avena longiglumis
AACGGGAGGTCGAGGAACTCCGTCAAATCGGGCGAGGCAGACGCGAAGAGCAGTGCCGAGCGAAAAATTTCGCCGAGCAGGTGTGACGGCAAGCAGGAGTCGCCACGCTACTACCAGCAGCCGGATCAGCCACGCTCGAATCCCCACCGCTCAGGGCGCGTTCTAGCCCTTCGACCGCCCATTTAAAACGCACTTACCGCCCGACATGGTCCGAGCGCCAACTGATTCGCGTAGAACGCGCCACCGTGAGGTGAAGCGCCTCGCCCCCGCCAGATCAACGGCTGAAGGGCGCCTACTCACCCAACGGCACTCCTCCTGTGGACCAGCCATAATAGTAGTCTCCTCACGGTGAGCTGAGACGCTAACGGCCTCCCACCGTTTCCACCCCAATGGAAAAACTCGTGGGAAGGTGTCGAAAGCAAAGCGAAATTACATCATCATAAAGCCACCGGGCGACGGCGCCCCACATGCATCCAATACGGTCGTGGCCCTCGATCGGCGAAGGCCGCCGAAAGCAAAGCAAAAGCGGCGATACCGACTCTCCTAAGAGGACGCAGTATACCTGCTCCTTCCGGGATAGCGCCCAACAAGCCTGCCCCTAACGGCGGCAACAACACCCCTTAACTCGCCCGCCACCGTGAAGTCCCGTTTAGCTTCCAACACCGACCTGAACGCTGCACTTTCCACTAACGACCACAAAGCCTAAGCAACCAACCTTGTCGCCGCTTAACGGCAACCCCATCGACGCCCCGCAGCACTCCACATCATCAATAACTAAAAGTCAAGCGCCGCAAGACGCCAGCTTCCGGACGACTTCATGCAGACACCCTAACTAATCGCCGCCGACGGAGAGCCTATGGGGTCGCTTGAATGACGGATTCGCAAGTAAGCTTTCGACCAATGGGATCCTGGGAGGCGATGCAAGTACCGCCAAACTTCCAGCGCTTAAAAGAGATAGAAAAGTACGACTCCTCAGACGTACTTTTACCGTCTGCATTAGACATCGCAGACCATGGCGCATGGGGATCGCTGGGTCACACTTCGACTCTACCTACGCCTGCTGCAAGTTACTTCATGATGGAGGGGCGGGTGTGCGCGGGATCGAACACTCTCCCCAGATGCGATCGACTTCGGGAGGAAATGCGCTGACGCTGCCGTGCACTTCGAAAGTGCTTCCCACACCCGCCGCCACCACTATTATTGAGACCCGGACTCCGAACGGCCCAGTGGACTTCGCGCGAAGTCGGTACTCCAAGAATCGGGTCCAACGGCGGCAAGAGCTTTGGTACAACGCGGTCGTGGCATCCACCTTTATTACCGCGATCCATTGCTTGCAAGACCTCGGTACGCCACGGAAGCCTCTAGTCGCCAAGCTCAAGCGGCTATATTCCGCACACTCGGCTAACATCCCCGACCTCCGAGATCGCTTAAACGGCACGCCGAGGAAGATCCGAATTCAGGAAATCGGACGATTTAGTCAGAGGTCAACGCTTGCATCGCGGTAAGGGTAACGACGGGCGGACGCCTTAACCGACGACGCATAAACATACTCGCATTTCGCTCACTCAGCAAGCGCCGCCAGATTGACGCAAGGCGAAGTCGATTTCTGTTGCGCAACGCCGTACGTTGCAAGTAAATATGAGCCTCCAAGAGGCCACCGCCAGCGACGGAGGGCAACGCCGACGGCCATAACTACAAGAACAAGCCAATGTTCCCATCCCGCTGCCCTCCTTAATCCAACCATGTGTATCTCCATAGCAGTGGAAGGGAAGCCCGTTAACGCACACCACCGCCGATCGCCACAAATTCCTCGTGGAAATCGAGAAGGCACTCTTGGAAGCGCTGGAGGACTCCCCGACAACGACCCGGCCAAACGGCGTGAAAATTCCGGCAAAGTAGCCAAATTTCGCCCACACCTTTCTTCACAGGTGCTTCAACATCGGTTGCCGAGAAGAAGGTCATATCGCCATTGCTGGCCGCTGGCCAATGCGGTGGCCCTAAACAGGACGCCCCTGGGCCTCCCTAACCGTCTGGAGCAGCCATCACCGACCGGAGTTTAAGCAAGACCACTCTCGCCGCGTGACGAAAGGGCCCTGTGGACGAGTCGCCTTGGTGGTCAAGCCCAAGGTTGGCGTATCAAATCGATCCCCAAGACACTAATGGACGGGCGCAAGGCTCCATCAACATCCCCACCTCGACACTCTTTCAGCCGCTACCATGGCTCCCGCAATGATGATCGAGGCGAATTCCACACCACATTCCATTTTAAGCATCGCCCCGGCCTTCAAGCGCGCACCTGACCTAAGAAGGTCACGCTGCCAACACACCTTCGCAGACACCGCAACCTTCCGCGACCGAAAGCGGATCGCCTTCGAAGCCGGTGCCCTTCGTCACGCCTCTTACCACCGCTACCCTCGTGGGGCGCCAAAAAACCGCTTAAATTCATGGCAGCGTTTACCATTACGCTGCGATAACGCGATGAAGCCCCCCGCCGCACAGGCGGGCGCTATCATTTATCAATCTGGCGACCCTCACTTGGCCGGGCCGAAAGCGAGGTTAAAGCCAGATCCGAGTAGCCGACACCGCTATCGCGGGCGGAGACCAACCATCGCCGACGAGCTCGCCATACCGCGAGAGGGGTCAACAACGACGACCCCTACCATACTCAAGAAGCCCAACCGTAGGGCGCAGCACCAACCTTTGAGGCCACGACACGACGGCGCACTGGCCGAAGCCGGGTACCAAAGCGACTCCACCGTGACGGGTGACGATCACGCGTATGAGTCCAAAGATAGGAAGGCGCTGGGCCATCGAAGTTCCTCCGCGGAGAATGTGGACATCCGCATGGAAACCCTCTCGACATGCCCGTGTCCCTTTAGGGAGCTCGCGGCTGAGCACAAGCCAAACGCCGATTCTAAAAAAGTAATTCTTATCAAGCGCCGCGTCTTCTTCAATGAAGAACGCCAGTTTAGAAATCGCCGAGGAAGTGCAATGCCTCACTCGCTGCCGGCCATCCGCCAACTGGCACTCTAAGTGCTGGCAAACCCAGTCCCGGTCGAGAAGAAAAACGGACTGGAGAATGTGTGTATCGACCACACAAACCCAATGAAATACCGCCCAAAGGAGTAAGTCATTGCCCTCCCGCGATCGACTCGTATAATCGATTCACCGCTGGCTCTGTGAGTCGCCTGCTTTCTCGACGCTTACTCGGGGTACAACCAGACAAAATGGCTTAAGACGGTTTAGGAGAAGACGGGCGCTCATCACGCCATCTCGAGAGCCTTCGCTTACACCGCCATGACCTTCGCCTCAAGAACGCCGGGCGACGGTACCATGGAAAAATGGTATGCAAGAATGCCTTCAAGCGAAGCCAAATTGGTCGCAACATCCACGTTTACATCGTATTTACGCGGTCGTAGAAGTCCGCCGCCAAGGCGTACTTTACCGGCCGACCAAGCGGAAACTTTCGCCAACCTGCGTAAGATACAAGATAAAAGCTTTCAACCTAGGTAAGTACCCCTTTGTACCCGACGGATAACTACCGGGTACGGTTGCTCCAAACGAGGGATCGAGGCGAATCCGCCACAAAGATCGACATCGACGTTCGCCTCGGCAAACTCCGGAAAGTGCCTCGCGCGCCGACGCCCGTAAGCTGGCCGGCGAGTAGCGTTTCGCCGCTTCATCCCCCGGGCCGGGCGGTAAAAGGCATGAGCGCCCTCCATACCGCTCGGGATGCGCAAGAACCCCACCTTCCGTTGATAAGGAGGCGACGACGCGCTTCCGCCGTGGACCTCGGGGGCAGGTGCGTTACCGCCGCCCTCACCGGTTAAAGAACCTACGCTGGTTTACGCCGCGGCGCCTGCCGTCATTGGCCGGGTTGCGGATGGTCATCGCCGAGCCACCGCAGGAAGGAAAGGAGCGCTCGCCAGCGGTTCTTGCGGAATTACATCGCCGAGGTCCTCAATCGATCGCGCCTTAGCCGGTACCCGGCAGCATCAAAAAGCTAGTATACGCTGGGTCTTCCGGCCTCAACAGTCAGCCTTCACTACTTCCAGGAACACCTGATCACCTGCCGCCTCTCAAGAATTAACCGCAGAAGATATCATCCGCAATCGCTGAGGCGCATCGGGCGAAGTTGCTGCGGGCCGGGCCGAGATCGCCAAGGCCCACAACATCAAGTATGAGCCAATGAAGGCGCATTAAGTCGAACGTGCACCGCGTATCACTTCATCGCCGATCGAGGAGGCCCAAAGAGCAGAGAAGTCATTATTC
Source organism: Avena longiglumis (assembly GCA_030063025.1). Taxonomy (NCBI): domain Eukaryota; kingdom Viridiplantae; phylum Streptophyta; class Magnoliopsida; order Poales; family Poaceae; genus Avena; species Avena longiglumis. Next base: position 541,332,175 of record CP125975.1, read on the forward strand.
TCCAACACTACCGGAGCCCGCACTTCACTTTGACGGCTCCAAGAACACCTGGACGGCTGCAGCGCAGTAGGATAGTGGTTGACTTCACCAGGGGTAAGGCGATAAGTCCCGCTGAGCGCCCTTCCGCTTTAACTTCACGCTTCTCGCACCAACAACATGGCTGAATACGAGGCCTCTACTACGCTACTTCGCATGCGCAGCCGCCAAGGAGATGAATGTCAATCGCCCGCTTGCTATGGAGATTCGCATTGCTGTCGCGGCAAGTCGCCGCACCTCGCGACGCCTGCCTCCCTACCATGGCGGCGTACCTCAAGCGGGTGGACAAGTTGGGCTGCCACTTCACCGGCCACTCCGGCCGAGTGGATCGATTGTGCGAAAAACGAGAGGCCGACGCTATCTCGCATCTGCCTGGGTCGGCCTGACCACTGCGACTACCCGGCCGCCGTGTTCCTCGACACAATCTCCAAGCCATCACGCCTCTTCCCAAGGGAGATTGACATCGAGTCCCACTCCAACCAGAGGCAGCCTTTGGTCGACTTCACACCGAGCCGCACGATCGACCAAGCCCTACATCGCTTACCCGGAAGCCGCACCTTGCCGCCAGACGAGACAGACGCGAATGATCACTGTCGATGCAAGTCCTCACTATCATCGACGGCCCACGGCGCTAGTCACCGGCAGAAATCCAACGCCGCCCAACCTACCGAGGGACGTAAAATCCTCCATCGACATTCACTCAGGATCGCGCTACCACGCCGCCGCTTCCCCGGTCGCCAAGGTTATGCGACACGGCTTACTCGACCACCACACGCCGACGCATTAACATCGCCCAAATATGCGCCGGTGCCGGTACGCCAATCGGACGCATACCGAAGCTCAAGGCCAAAACAATCCCCATCACCGCCATTCGCCGTAGTGGGGGTGGGGCATGGACATGGTAGGCCCTTCGTAGAAGGCCCTTCGCTACACCCACCTTCCGTCGCCGTCGACAAATTCACGAGCGGGTGGAGGCGGTCATCCGTAAATGCGACGGGAAGACCGCCACTAAATTTACTTGAGCTCATATATCGCCACGGGTTCCCAACAAAGATCATCACGCGACAACGACCAACTTCGCCTAAGGAGCCATGGCAATTTCGCTAAGAGCACCATATCCGCCGACCACATGGGCCGCCCACCCGAATCCAACGCCAAAGGAACGGGCCAACCAGCATCCTCCACTACCAAGCCGCGACCTGGCACCACTCGAGCGCACTGCGCCGGGTCGAGGAGTTGCCTCTGGCACATATGGGGATCCGGACGCCAACAGATCGACGGGATTCACCCTCTTCATGGTCTACGTGCCGGGCAGTATGCCCACCGACCTCGAACACGACTCGCCGTGAGTCGTCCACTATACGGAGGCTGCAAACGAGCCCGCCAAGATGGGGGTCGACCAGCGACGGTTAACGCGACCTCGCTCGCTCACGCACCGCCATCTACTAAAGAAGGACTCCGCCGCTACCACACCCGGCGGGTAAAGCTCGCACCTTCCGTGAAGGCGACCGGTGTTACGCCTCATCCAGGACAAGAAGGGGATGCACAAGCTTTCCTCCGTGGAAGGCCCATTCGCTATCGGGCGCTTACTCAACGACGCTTACTACCTCATCGACGTCGCGGGGACGAACTCGATCAGCGACCATGGAATGTAAACCTCCTCGGAAGTTCTACTCCTAGAACCCCACACATGTACTCTCCAATCGCTATGAAATAAAAGAAATGGTTACCGCAATTTGCGCTTACTCTCCATGACTTGTGCCACTGACTCGTGAAAACAGCGTATATGCTAAACACGTAAGTCAACCTTGGTACAGCGATCGACGCGAAGCAGTAGCGGGTAAGAGCTTCGAATCACTTCAGTCTTGCATCGTCTCACGAATAACGCCAACCCGAGTCTTCATTGGAGTCGCCAGCTCGATCGGTTCTACGACAAGACAATCGCCTCGCTTCTCCAGCGACCTTGGTCCTCCGCATCCTCAGATAGCAACTCGAACGGCTATACCACGCCGGGATGAAGACCACTGTCGCGAAGGCCGTGAAACGCAAGTAAGAGAGCATGCTCAGATCCGCCACGATCGACCCACGGTCTGTGCAGGAGTGACACGCCACACCAACGCGCTTAAGTCCTCAACCACCCTCGAGTCGCGCTTAGAACTACCAAGTACCACGCCGGGGACTCGGCCACCCGACCGCTCACACTTGGAAAACGGTAAAGTACAGAAAGCACTCAAGGGAGTCGCTTAGCGACCGCTCTTCGAGCTCAAGTAGTCGACTAGAACAAAACACATAACAACAACACATACATCATATCACAGGTAAACCCACAAAAGGGGCGGACGCGCCGGGACTCGCCCAAAATCAATCAAAAGCACACAAACAAATATCAAAATAGACACGACTTCTCATTCAATCACATGTTGCATTGTTTCATGTTACAAAATATGCCCGCGGGCGTAAGCCGCTAACGCCACAAGGCAACTACCCTACTCGCAGCTTCGATGACCGCCAAAGATCCCGGCTGAACGCGGATGAACGCCGTGTACAGGTTGGATGGATACGCCGTTAGTTCACCCGCCATCGCCGCCGAAAAGGATGCTCGACCTTGAAGTCACGATGCGGCGGCTCGCGTCGCTTGGCGCGACAACCGCCTCGGTACGGCAAGAGGTCGCCCATTGCATAATATTCCCGAGTACGCGGCATGTTCTGCAACTCGAGGACTCGGACAGCTCCGCGCCACCGACGATGGATACCCACTCGTCACATCGCAACGCCGAAATCTTCGGGAAGTGGGCGCAGTCCAAGGCTGCCGACGCCCACGCCGAAACGCCGACCGCTGGCCATGAACTCAACGACCGCTGGCGCCTTCCAAGTACCTCCACACCTCAACGAGGTCGCCGGGAATCACCTCCGTGGCGATCTCTGGAGGTAGGCGATGCATCGCCACCGATAACGCCGAATCGACGAGCATGCTTACGATCGCCTCGGCGAAGCCGCCTCTTCTTCGCTATCAATGATGCGACCCAAGTAGAAGACAATGATAAGTATGACGGACACCACAAAAACCACAACTATTATAAAGGGAGACGACTACCAAGCAACGGAAGGCGAGTCCCGTGATGAAGCACTGGACGTGGTCGCCCCGAAGCCCAGCACAAGGACTTCCGACACCTTGAGATCCTTCTTTCGGCCGCTTTAATGGCGGCCTTAGCTCGCCCGCCCGCCGAGCTCGCTTCTTCTCTCGCCTCGCCAAGGCCGAGTTCGGCGATCCGCTCAGCGACACCTGAGGCAGATCGCGCCGCCACCAACTCACCAGGGGACAAGCCCCGGCGAGCCTCTTCCTTCACAAAGAAGCAATGAAGCCCTTGTTCGCCTCTGGATGATGGCCATCTCTTCTCCGCTTCGCGGGCCAACGGTCCATCGACTCACTGCAGACTCGCACATCACCAAAAAGTTAGTCAAACGAATTTCAATGCCCACTCGCTGAAATTCAGCGAAAGCGCACTGGACCGGCGATCAAGAACTCCTAAGTGCCCACTCGCTGAAATTCAGCGAGTGCACACTCGGACCGGCAATCAAGAATTCCTAAGTGCCCACTGCTGAAATTCAGCGAAAAGCGCACTCGGGACCGGATGCGAAAAACGAGAAATTATAAGAACTGTCACCGCAGCACCGACCGATCCTCGGGACCGGATGTACCGGATGGCCGCCGAGCATGCCATGGAGTTGTATCGCCCACGGATGCAGTAACGCTGGCGCAGCCCACGACGTTGGTCGACTTCAGACGGCGGTCCTGGGATTGTGGCTCGAGGGCGAGGCCTCATTCGCCGGGCCGCTTTGGGAAGCGGGAAGGTAGCGAGAGGCACCCGCCCAAGGGAGGTCGCCTCCGCCCGTGCAAGGAAGCACCTCCTTCGAGACGCTGCTGCCTCCATCATGGGCCCGGCTGACCGTCACACATCGTAAATCATGACGACGCCATCACCCTTGGCCTTCTTGCTGCCGTCCGAGGCGATTAATTCGACCGCCTTCCTCTGGGAAGGGTCCTCCTCGCTATTAGAGGGTACCTTGGCCACGGCCGGTGGCCCATCCTTTTCACTCGGTCCCGCGATTAATCAAATCAACAGAGACAATTGAATAGTTATGGAAAATAAGGAAGGGTGAGCGACTCACTTGGCGATCGGATGAAACGCACCCCGCACGGAAGGCCGGCGGTTTTTCCAGTTCAGGCCCCATGCATCGATCCCCGCCCAGACATCGCGCGCCCAATACACGACGGCTTCTTTCGTTGAGGTCATGGCGCCTGGGACATCTCGGCGGAGCCTCGCGAGTTAGCCATCAGCCGAGCCTTGCGAGGCGGCCATGGCCGAGCCTCCTTGCGATGCGCGGTCACCGAAGCCGAGCCTCCCCAGCCCAAAGACTCAAGTAATGGCGGAGGTATCGAGGACAGCGATACTTCCACGGTCGCTGCCGTTCCAGTATGGTTGTCGCTGGCCGCCGTCACCTGGCCACCGGGAGCACTGAGCCGCCGAGTGTGGCGGTGAGGCCTCGACGGCTTGCTTTCTTCTTGGGAGGCCCTCGCCTTTCCTTCTTCTTCTTCTTTGACGGTGGCTTGACGGGCGCAAGGTGGTCTCTGGAGCTCGTCGTCATCGCCATGACGCTCGAGGCTTCGCTGCCTCGATCTCGCCGCCGCTGCCCGGGTCTTTTGGACCAGTGGGCGACCTCCTCTTCGGACTCCTGCCGTCTTCGCTGCCCTTGGTAGGCGGCGCCCATGTCCGCCCGAAGCTCATCATCCGGTGGAGCCACCCTTCCACCACTTGGAATAGCCGCAACAAATACAAACGGAATCAGAATTACCGCGATGCATCGTGACATCGCGATCGCGAAAGCAAGGTAAAGAAATTACCGTTGGAGCCGGACGCAGCGGTATAGGGGCGACCCTCACCGCGCATCCGTGTACACCGGTAATCTTCTTCAACGCCGGGAGATAATCCTCCGCCCACTCCAAGACAGCCTTCACAACCGCGCCCGGTACCGGTACATGTAGTGGTCGCGGGCAAGTAGTGGAACGAGCCGAGCCAGCGGTTGTACAAGTTTATCGCTTGAGGTTCTTCTTTTTCGCACCACGGATGGTGGAGCATCTCGTCGACCATCCGCTGTCGCCGGGAGCTGCCGACTTGAGATTGCGGCTCGAGCGATTAGCGGAGAGTACCGCGATCGCCACCGCCCGGTCGCCCACGAGAACCACGACTTCTTCCGCCGCCGCTGCCTTGGCGGTAGCATCGATCAAGAAGGAAGCTTTGGACTTGAGTCGAACGCTGTCAAGCCAAAGATTGGGTCCGCTTCGCCTCGGCTGATCCGTCTGCGGAATGTATCTTGCCACAAGGGGAAGTAGGCGGCAGCTTAAGTAGCATTCGCAGTAACGCCACGAAGATGGCGAGCCGATGCTATGGGGACCCAGATCAAGGATCTCAGAGTAGGCGCAGGCGCCAAGAATAGGGACGAGAAACCCTAGCCCCCGCCGAGATGATCGGTGAACAGACGACCTCTCTCTCGGTTTGGTCGCTTTCTCCTGGCGGGATACGCCAACGGCTCAGGACCCCAGCCTCTGAAGGAGGCCACCGTGCCCTTGCACTTAGACCTACCCCACGGCTCGGAGGAAAGGGTCATGGCCGAGATTGGTTGAGATCGGAGGATTTCGGTCGGCCGGTCGCGGAGCGAAGGAAGGAAAATGCGGCACCGGAAGAAGTGGTGAGGAGTTGGCTCACGATCGCCGCCATTCCTTTATATAGCGGAGTTACCCGCCAAATCGTGGAGCCGTTACCACGCCGGTGATTACGCCGAAAGTTACCGTTGGATTACCCCAACGCTAGTTTGATTACGCCCGACGGTCCAATCCACCATTCGCTCGCCGACCCAATCACTAAGACAAGAGCCGACCGACTCGGCCAAGGTCACAATTCGGATCATCATTGATTGTCTCCTTTATACAGAGCCCGCCGATTCGACCGGTGCCTACTCAAGCCGCTTCATCTGACGCCACCTGCCACCACTAATCGACGACGGCCTGGGACATCGATGGGGATATGTCTACCGGGTATACCAAGCAGACGCTTCCGATCGCCCAAGACCCGCGAGAGTGGCCTCAGAACGGCGAGTGGATCAAGCCACCAGAGCCGAGCGACCGAAGTTGAAGGCCCGGCAAGTAGATAGGCCCCGGATTAGGTTAAACGATCATCAAGTCAGAATCAATCGGTTGAGATATGTAAACCCTAGGGAGGTGAGCCTATATAAACCTCCCTATAGGGCGAGTAGAGACACGCCTCATACACCAAGCGACTTCGCCTAGCCGAGCTCGCCCATTGTAACACCTCCATAATACAATCTAGCGGAGTAGGTCTTATTCTCCTGGGGCCAACCTGTAAAACTCGTGTCTTTGCCCCCATCTCGCACCGCAGATGGCTGGCCGCCCTTGCCCTGTTTCTACTACTGCCGATTGCAGATCCGCCGTGACAATTCTACGACAGAGACATGTTATGCGAGGCACATTTAGCATATGCGCCTCCTATAAAAAATAGGCGAGACTTTATGCGATATGCGCCTAGTATAAAAATAGGCGAGGCGATATGATTAGAATGCGCCCTATAATCCCCCGTGACGATGTAATCTAGCAGCTCCATATTATGCGAGCATTCTAGTAATATGCGCCCTATATATCGATAGGCGAGGCAATGGTTTAATGCGCCGCATATTCTCGTGGGCCCGCGTGTTGGTAGGTGCACGAATATGCGAGGCGCATGGCTATATGCCTCCTATATATGATAATATGAGGCATATGGCCATGCGCCAAGTAACTCATGCGGCCGAGCACGGTAGGTGGTCACATGCGAGGCATATATGCGCCTCCTATAGTTTGAATTATAGGAGGCACATATTGCAATATGCGCCGATAAGCCTCGCATAAGCTGGCCTTGAATTATAGGAGTCGGATGAGCGTGACCCCGTGACCAGACCGAACCGCCAGCCCACCGCGACCTTCCGCGACTCGAGCGGCGGTGGCGTCCATCTCGGCCCGCTGGCCGCCCTCCGGCCTCCTCCGGTGGCGCCTCCGCCTCGAGGCAGCCTCATGCGCCCCTCCCACCTCCGCCTCCACGCGCCTGTTGGAGATATGCCCTAGAGGCAATAATAAATATAGTTATTATTATATCTTTGTGTTTATGATAAATGTTTACATTCATGATAGAATAGTATTAACAAGGAAACATTAATACTTGTGTGATTTGTAAACTTAATTTGAAGTCCCTAGTATAGCCTCTATACTTCACTAGCTTGTTGGTTGATTAATGATTGTGGTTTCCCTATCATGAACATTGAGATGTTATCAACAACAAGATCATATCGTTAGGAGAATGATATGGTGGACATACTCCGTAGATAAGCATAGCATAAAGATCAAGTCATTTCAATAGTTCAATTGCTATATGCTTTCTCGATACATAGTAACCTAATTCCTTCGACCATGAGATCATGCATATCACCTTTCAATGGATGCTTTGATGACATCAAACACCACACCGTGAATCGGGTGGCTATAAAGGTGGCATTGAGTGTTCGGAAAGTATTGGTTGAAACACATGGATCAAGAGTGGGATTTGTCCATCCATATGACGATAGATATACTCGGGCCCTCCTGGAATGTCATCCAATTAGCTTGCAATCATGTGACCGGTCACAAGGATCACATATCACGGAACGAGAAAAGAGTACTTATCAGAACGAGGTTGAACTAGGTATGCGAGATATCGACGATCATAACCTCGTATAAGTAAACTATCGTGAGACAAAGGGAAATTGGTATCGTATGTAAGTGGTTCATTCGATCGCAAAGTAATCGAGAAATATGTGGGAGCCATATGAATTTTATTCCTCTATTGGTTATTGTTCGAGAAGTGTCTCGATCATGTCCGCATAATTCACGAACCGTAGGGAGACACACTTAAGGATTCGACGTTGTTTGAGTAGTTATGGTATTATGAGAAAGAGACCAAATGTTGTTGAGTCTCGGATGGGATCCGGGATATCACGAGGTGATCCGTAATGGTCCGGAGAATAATATTCATATAAGGAAAGTCCCGCTTGGAGTTCGGGAATGATTCCGTGTTTTCATCGAATGTTCTAGAAGGGTCCGGATTGTCCCAAGACCGGGGAGGAGGGTACTGAATGTTTCATTGAATGATTGCATCATGTACTAAGTGTTCTTGCTGTTCCAAAACTTGAAAGTCAAACCGCCAGTTTGAAAGTCAAACAAAAACAGAAACTGGAAAACAGGAACTGGGAAACAGGAAACCGTGGGAAACAAGCAAGAGGAGTTTGAAACCAACTTGGAGGAGGAGTTCTCTCCTCCAAGCCGGGCGCCCAGCCCTAGGCCGAGTTGGGAGGGACTCCTCCCTCGCGGCGCCTAGCCCTCCACCTATAAAAGGAGGGGCAGGCCTCCTCCTTGAGACACACAAGTTTCTACCTCTAATCTCGGTTTAGAGCCATTTGGTTTAGAGCTTCTAATTGCTTTAGCCTGCGGTTTAGAGCCTTCTAATTGGTGTGTCTAATCTCTAGACCACTAATAGCCTCTCTCATAATCCACCATACCGCCTCGCTTAAGGCGAAGCTCAAGGATTTCCTCTACTGCACCACTGCCAGCCGGAATCGCGAGGAGAGTGCTACAACCTCCGCCTCACCGGAACAAGGAGAGGAAGGTCTTCGCCGAAATAACGCAGGACCGATCATGAAGCGCTTTTAACGCAGCGGAAGGATCGCCCACACGATCTTGAGATCGGAAGAGTACGACTACATCACCCACGAATCCGCCTCGTTAAACACTTTGGAATCTTCGAGGGTAAGTTATTCCATCGACTGCTACAATCTAGTAGATAGATCTTGGCTTGTTTGTTTGTATGCGATAGAAATTTTTGTTTTCCATGCTACGAACCCTACAAGGGTATCGAGCCGTGTCTATATGTAGATCTGTTGCAGTAGAACACAATGGTCATTGTGGGCGTTGATACTTTTATTGTCGATTGCTTTTTGTGTACTTTGCATCTTGCAAGATGTTGGGATGAAGCGCCCGGCTAACCTTACATGACATCGCTCATGAGACTTGCTCCACGCTAACATGCAACTTGTATTGCATAAGTGGCTTTATGGTGCTCGCTTCTCCCAGCATAGTTAAGATCCAATTTACAACGGGTGATCAACAATGCTAGTATCAATGTTGTGGTTCTTGTTCGTAAGTTAGAACGACACTTATTGAAAGCCCCAAACCACGTAAAATATGCAAAGAAAGTAGAGGCGCCTAACTTTGTTTTGTGGGTGTGCGTGATGTGATATGGCCATGATTGTGATTATATTTGATGTATGCAATGTTCCTTATTGTAAGTTGGCAACCGGGATCCATATGGTTGTCTTTAATTTATGTTAAGACCCGTGTCTATTCAAAGTAGTTGTAATAGTTGAAGCCGGTGGACGACAACCATGGTGAAGCGTCATTGACCTTGATGCAATGCCGGTGATGATGGAGATCATGTTCATGCTTGAAGATGGAGATCGGAAGCACAAATAAGAAAGGCCATATCATATCACATATTATGAATTGCATGTGATGTTAATCCTTTATGCATCTTGTATTGCTTAGTAGACGACGGTAGCATTATAAGATGATCCCTCATGCACATGAATTTCAAATCATAAAGTGTTCACCCTTATTTAGCACGGTTGCTAAAGCTTGTTGTTTCGAAGCACCACGTGATGATCGGTGTGTTAGATTCTCGCAAGTGTATACAACGTGAGCAAGCCAGATTTGCTCATGCAAACTAAGGTTTGATCTTGATGAGCCTAGCATGCATGCATATGGTCTCGAACACGGATCACCGAAGGTAAAGCATGAATCATATAGTAGATATGATGAACATGACGATTGTTCGCCATTGAAACTATATCAACTCGTGATGATCGGTGTTGATGTAGTGGATTTGGTTCGTGTGATCACTAAAACAATGTGAGGGATGTTGTTTTGAGTGGAGTTCACCTATTTTAATTTCATTAATTAATTTGAACTCTTTGTCATAAACTTAGTCTAAACTATTGCAAATATGTTGTAGATCAATGGCAGCCCCTACCATCAATTTTAATGTTCCTAGAGAAAGAAAAGTTGAAAACAATGGAAGCAACTTCGCTGGATTGGTTCCGCAATTTGAGGATTGTCCTCACAGGTAATTTGACCTATGTGCCGATGCACACCGGGTGACCCAATGCAATTGATGCTTCCGATGAAGTAAAGAATGTCTACCTCGCCTCGGAAGAATCAAGATCTATAGTTCGTGTTCTATCTTGTATGGTTTAGAATCGAGCTCGTAAAAGGTTTGAAGAGTCGACCCATATGATATTGTCGAGGATCTCAAATTAATTTTTGAGACTCATGCGGCAATTGAAAGCTATGAGGCTTCAAAAGTTCTTTAACGCAAGATGGAAGAGGGCAGCTCCATCGGTGAGCATGTGCTTAAGATGTCCGAGCACGCAACAAACTTCAAAGCTTGGGTATAGTGATTCCTAATGCTTTGGGGATTTACCGTCCTCCAAATCGCCACCAAGTTACAGGAACTTTGTGATGAACTACAACATGCGTAACATGAACAAAGAGTTGCGAACTGCTAAGGTGTTAAAGTCTGCAGAAGTGGAGATCAAGAAAGAGCACCAAGTGTTGATGGTCAATAAGACCACCAAACTCAAGAAGGGCAAGTCTAAGCAAAAGGGACACTTCAAGAAGGGTGGTAAAAAGGTTACCACGCCGGCGAAGAAAACCAAGGCTGGACCCAAGCCTAAAACTGAGTGCTTTTACTGCAAGGGAGAAGGTCACTAGAAGCGGAATTTCCCAAAGTACTTGGCGGATCTGAAGAACGGCAACATCAAGAAGAAAGGTAAATCTGATATACATGTTATTGATGTGTATCTCACTAGTACTCGTAGTAGTGCCTGGGTATTTGATACTGGTTCGGTTGCTCATATTTGTAACTCAAACAAAAGTGTCAGAATAAACGGAAGCTAGCGAAGAACGAGGTGACGATGAGCGTGGAACGGATCAAAGGTTGATGTGATCGCGGTCGGCACGCTACCCCTTCATCTACCATCGGATTAGTTTTATACTTAAATAATTGTTATTTAGTGCCCGCGTGAGCATGAACATTATATCGGATCTTGTTTATTAAGTAGACGGTTACTTGTTTAAGTCCGAGAGAATAATGGTTGTTCGATTTATATGAGTAATATGTTTTATGCACATGCACCTTTGATAGATGGTCTATTCTTATTGAATCTCGATAAGGAAATACACATATCAACAACATTGAGGCTAAACGCTTGAAATCAAGCGATAATTTGACCTATATGTGGCAATCGCTGCCTTGGTCACATTGAGTGAAGCGATGAAGAAACTCCATTCGATGGACTTCTTGAATCACTTGATTTTGAATCACTTGAAAGATGTGAAGCATGTCGATGGGAAAATGACTAAGACTCCATTTTCGGTATGATGGAGCGAGCTACGGACTTATTGGAAATCATACATACCGATGTGTGTGGTCCAATGAGTGTAGCATCGCGTGGTTATCAAGTTATGTTCTTACCTTCACAGATGACTTGAGTAGATATGGGTATATCTATTTCATGAAACATAAGTCCGAAACTTTCGAGAAGTTTAAGGAGTTTCAAAGTGAGGTAGAGAATCAACATAACAAGAAGATTAAATTTCTACGCTCGATCGTGGAGGTGAATATCTGTTACGAGTTTGCAGCATTTAAAGAAGTGCGGAATACTTTCACAATTGACACCACCGGAACACCACAGCGTAATGGTGTGTCCGAACGTCAGAATCGAACTCTCTTAGATATGGTTCGCTCTATGATGTCACTTATGATTTACCGCTATCATTTTGGGGTTATGCATTAGAAACAACGCATTCACTTTAAATAGGGCACCGTCTAAATCCGCTGAAACGACACCGTATGAATTATGGTTTGGGAAGAAACCTAAATTGTCGCTCCTTAAAGTTTGGGGATGCGAATCCTATGTAAAGAAGTTACCGGACAAGCTTGAACCCAAAGCTAAAATGCGCTTCATAGGATACCAAGGAAACTATTGGGTATACCTTCTATCATAGATCCAAGGCAAAATCTTCGCTGTTAAGAATGGATCCTTTCTAGAGAAGGAATTTCTCTAAAAGAAGTGACCGGAAGGAAAGTAGAACTCGACGAGGTTGTCGAACCTTCTCTCGAATTACGAGTAGCGCAAAGACCGAAGAAGTTCTGTGGTGCCCGCACCAATTAGAGAGGAAGCTAATGATGATGATCATGAAACTTGGGTTGAAGTTGCACAGAGCCTCAGAGGTCAACGAGAACTCGTACCACCTGCATTGGTATGATTCCGTTATGAGTGTCATGTTGGTGGACAACACCGATGACCCCGAGACATATGAGGAAGCGATGAGCCCAGATTCCAATAAATGGCAAGATGCCATGAAATCCGAGATTGGATCCATGTAAAACCAAGTATGTACTTTGGTGGACTTACCGGATGGCGAAGGCTGTCGAGAACAAATGGATTTTCAAGAAGAAAACATATCGATGGTAATGTTATCTGTCTATAAAGCTCGACTTGTCGCAAAAGGGTTTCGACAAATTCAAGGAGTCGACTACGATGAGACTTTTCACCAAGAGCGAAGCTAAAGTCTGTGAGGATTATGTTAGCAATCGCTGCATATTATGATTATGAGATATGGCAGATGGATGTCAAAATAGCATTCCTCAATGAAGAGTTGTATATGATGCAACCCAAAGGTTTTGTCGATCCTAAAGATGCTAACAAGGTATGCAAACTTCAAAGGTCCATCTATGGATTGAAGCAAGCATCCCGAAGTTGGAATCAACGTTTTGATAAGGTAATCAAAAGTTTTGGTTTTATACAAACTTATGGAGAAGCTTGTATTTACAAGAAAGTGAGTGGGAGCTCTGTAGCATTCTTAATACTATATGTGGATGACATATTGTTGATTGGGAATGATGTAGATCTTCTTAATAGTGTAAAGGAATATTTGAATAATAGTTTTTCAATGAAGGATCTTGGCAAGGCTTACATATTAGGCATAAAGATTTATAGAGATAGATCGAACGCCAAATATCATTGTCACAGTACATATTTGGACAAAGTTCTAAAGAGGTTTGAATGGAAGAAAGCAAGAAAGGGTTCTTGCCCATGTTGCTCAATCACGACCTTGAGTAAAACTCAAAGTCCGACATCGGCAGAAGATAGAGAAAGGATGAGTAAGACTCCTATGCCTCAGCCATAGGATCTCTAATGTATGCCATGCTATGTACTAGACCCGACATTGCATATGCCGTTAGTTTAACTAGCAGATATCAAAGTGATCCAGAGTGGATCATTGGACAATGTCAAAAACATCCTTAAGTACTTGAGAAGAACTAAGGATATGGTTCTTTCTTATGGAGGTGATGAACAGCTCGTTGTTAATGGTTACACCGATGTTAGTTGGAACACCGATCCTGATGATTCTAAATCACAACTGGATACGATTTATTTTGAATGGTGCAGAAGTTAGCTAGAGGAGTGCAAAGCAAAGCGTTGTGGCGAGATCTTCAACTGAATCGGAATACATGGTCGCTCGGAGGCTTCACAAGAAGCGATATGGATGAAAGAGTTCATTACGTAGCTGGGTGTGGTTCCTAGTGCTACTGGACCCAATGTTCATCTACTGTGATAACATGGGCGCCATAGCCAATGCGCAAGAACCAAGGTCACACAAGAAGCTGAAGCATATCAAGCTAAGTTTTCACGCTATTCGAGAACATATCCAGGATGGGGATATAAAGATTTGCAAAGTACACACAGATCTGAATGTGGCGGATCCGTTGACTAAACCTCTTCCGAGGGCAAAACATGACCAACACCAAACTGCCATGGGTGTTCGGTATATTACCATGTAATCTAGATTAGATGACTCTAGTGCAAGTGGGAGACTGTTGGAGATATACCCTAGAGGCAATAATAAATATAGTTATTATAATATCTTTGTGTTTATGATAAATGTTTACATTCATGCTAGAATAGTATTAACAAGGAAACATTAATACTTGTGTGATTTGTAAACTTAATTTGAAGTCCCTAGTATAGCCTCTATACTTCACTAGCTTGTTGGTTGATTAATGATTGTGGTTTCCCTATCATGAACATTGAGATGTTATCAACAACAAGATCATATCGTTAGGAGAATGATATGGTGGACATACTCCTGTAGATAAGCATAGCATAAAGATCAAGTCATTTCGATAGTTCAATTGCTATATGCTTTCTGATACATAGTAACCTAATTCCTTCGACCATGAGATCATGCATATCACCTTTACCGGATGGATGCTTTGATGACATCAAACACCACACGAATCGGGTGGCTATAAAGGTGGCATTGAGTGTTCGGAAAGTATTGGTTGAAACACATGGATCAAGAGGGATTTGTCCATCCATATGACGGATAGATATACTGGGCCCTCTCGGTGGAATGTCATCCAATTAGCTTGCAAGCATGTGACCGGGTCACAAGGGATCACATATCACGGGAACGAGAAAAGAGTACTTATCGGTAACGAGGTTGAACTAGGTATGCAGAGATACCGACGATCATAACCTCGGATAAGTAAACTATCGTGAGACAAAGGGAAATTGGTATCGTATGTAAGTGGTTCATTCGACGCAAAGTAATCATAGAAATATGTGGAGCCATATGAATTTCCAGATTCCTCTATTGGTTATTGTTCGGAGAAGTGTCTCGATCATGTCCGCATAATTCACGAACCGTAGGGAGACACACTTAAGGATTCGACGTTGTTTGAGTAGTTATGGTATTATGAGAAAGAGACCGAATGTTGTTCGAGTCTCGGATGGGATCCGGGATATCACGGTGATCCGGAATGGTCCGGAGAATAAGATTCATATAAGGAAAGTCCTGCTTCGAGTTCGGGAATGATTCCGGTGTTTTCATCGAATGTTCTAGAAGGGTCCGGATTGTCCGACACTCCGGGGGGGGGGAGGGTACATGAATGTGTCATTGAATGATTGCATCATGTACTAACTGTTCTTTCTGTTCCAAAACTTGAAAGTCAAACTGCCAGTTTGAAAGTCAAACGGCTAAAACAGGAAACTGTGGGAAACAGGAAACTGTGGGAAACAAGCAAGAGGAGTTTGAAACCAACTTGGAGGAGGAGTTCCTCTCCTCCAAGCTGGCGCCCAGCCCTAGGTCGAGTTGGGGAGGGACTTCCCTCCCTCCCTGGCGCGCCTAGCCCCTCCACCTATAAAAGGAGGGGCAGAGCCACCTCCTTGAGAAACACAAGTTTCTACCTCTAATCTCCGGTTTAGAGCCGTTTGGTTTAGAGATTCTAATTGCTTTAGCCTGCGGTTTAGAGCCTTCTAATTGGTGTGTCTAATCTCTAGACCACTAATAGCCCTCTCTCATAATCCACCATACTCGCTCCGGCTTAAGGCCTCCTCGGGATTTCCCTCTACTTCGCAGACCACGCCGTTGTGTTGCCGGAATCGCGAGGAGAGTGCTACAACCTCCATTGCTGGAACAAGGGAGAGGAAGGTCTTCACGAGTACCGAACGGTGACCGATCATGAAGCGCCATTTAACGCAGCGCCGGAAGGATCGTCCACACGATCTTGAGATCGGAAAGAGTACGACTACATCACCCACGAGAATCCGCTCTCGTTAAACACTTTGGAATCTTCGAGGGTAAGTTATTCCATCGACTCGTTGCTACAATCTAGTAGATAGATCTTGGCTTGTTTGTTTGTATGCGATAGAAAATTTTTGTTTTCCATGCTACGAACCCCTACAGCGCCCCATTCCATCGCGGACCTCTCCCGCTCCTCCTTCGGCTCCCCATGCCCCCGCCGCGCCTGTCAAGCAAATGCCGCCGCCGCCGAGAAGGAACTGATCAAGCTCGGGACCGCCACGCCGAGTGGCTCTACCAGCAAGGAGCCGGGCCTTCGTCGACGCCACGGATGGGGTTCACCCGACTTCCTCCACCGGATGAAGCCGCCCTGCAGGGCCTTCGCCGCCATGGGGAACTCGAGAAGGGCGCCATCGCCAACCCGGCAACGCATGGTCGGACACTACGGCTCATGACCTGTGCCTCGCCCCAATTCATTCCTCCGCACCAAGATCGAGAAGACCGTCGACCACATCCTCGCCTTCTCGCAGGACATCGCCTCGGGCAAGGTCGGATGATTTATTTGTTCTATTTTCCCATGCTTATTGCTACCCCAAATCAAGGAGCAGAATCAAGATTGATGCAAATATTCGGGTCTCAGAATGCAACAAAGATATCATACTCTTCTATAATTATAGTTCTGTCATGATAATAAAACTTTAATCTAGGGGTTTGAGGAAATGCAATTGCTTATAGTCCCGAGTAACGGTGGTAGTTAGCTTGAGTTGTCCACAAAGAACACCGAAGCATTAGGGGATGATATTGTAAAGATAATTTGACCGCAAGGTGTTTTGTTATACATTTCTATTACTGGATTTTCCATCACCAAGAAGGTTAGAGCAATGCATGCTTCATCATAGTAATACACACACCCACACGGTTTGGTGATTGGTATGAATGGATGCTAGGGAATGTGCATTGTACAAAGATATATGCTGATTATGTTTAGCCTATTCAGGCCTTTCCTATCTTCATTTTAATCATTACAACCTCTGGCATAGTAATACAAACACACACACACACACACACACGGTTTGGTCGCTGACATGAATGGATGCTAGGGAATGCGCATTGTACAAAGATAGATGATGGTTATGTTTTCAGGCTTTTCCTATTCATTTTAACCATTAAAACCTCTCATAAGCCAGTTTGCTATAAAATGCAGATTAAGACTCTCATCTCGGGCTGCTTTTACTCAAATACTCTCTATAGGCATTGGAGGATCATCTTTGGGGCCTCATTGTTTCCGAGGCACTTGCACTGATAACCCCCCACTGAAGGTATTGTCCCAAGTTGTCTAATCTGTGCAATGTGGTTTGATTGCATCTGTCCATTCCGTGGATCTAGGTGTCTATCATGCAAGTATAATAATCTTTACCCTTATTATTCTTCTTGATATCAGATACGATTTATTGACAACACCGATCCTTCCGGGCGGTGGTTATGTGTTCTACTTCATCTAGGTAGAGCTACGTCGTTGGAGTTGTAATGTGATTGTGAACTTGTACTCGAAGGTGTAATGTGATTGTGAACTTGTACTCGGAGGTGTGAAATTGTGGCACAAACACTTGATGTATGAACTTGTATGTCATGATTGATGTGTAATGATTGTATTCATGTTGGTTCTATTATGATTTGGCAAATTGCAAGTTTCTGAAAAATTATGTGCTCTTTATACTGTATTCTGGACTATATTGTATATTTGAATATCTGTATATTATTATTTATAGTGGTCTGTAAAACTTGAATTTCGAAAATATTACCGGAGGCGCATATAGGATACTATAGGAGGCACATGCTATAAATATCCGAGGCGCATTGTAAAATATATGAGGATATGATATCGCCCTATACTTCACATATGCGAGGCATAATAATATGCGAGGCGATATCGATATGCGCTCGCATATGTGAATATAGGGCGCATATCATATGCGCCTCGCATAAGAAATACCCGAGGATTGAAGCTAGAGGCGCATGTGATATGCGCCTCGGATAGGCTTTTAGGTGCGCCTCGCATAGGCTTTTCTCTAGTAGTGTCTGCCGCGGCAGAGGGTTCAGCAGGCTCAGGCGCGGCAGGGAGGTCTGTCGCAACAGAGTTTTGTGTCATTTCATGTGCCTCGGCAGGGGGTTGGGTCGGTTCTGCCGTGACTTGGGGCTGTAAGTTGGTGACAGGGGGTTGTATAGGAGGGGATGTAGGAAGCTAGGGGAGTGATTTGGAGGTGTTGGTGAGATAGGTTCAGGGGAAGGTGACGGAGTAGCAAAAGGAAAGGTTGTTTCATCGAAAGTGACGTGACGGGATATATGGATGCGACCATTGGAAAGATCTAGACAGCTATATCCTTTATGCTCGTCGGAATAATCGAGAAACACGCAGGGGATGGAGCGAGAAGATAGTTTATTGGGAGTGGTGGCGTATATGTTGGGGAAACAAAGGCAAACGAAAACATTTAACTCGGAATAATTGGGGTGGCTTAGGAAAAGGGAGTAGAAGGGTGTTGTTTTAGGGTTAACAGTGGAGGGTCGGATGTTTAAAAGAAAAGAGGCCGTTCGAAGAGCTTCTGCCCAAAACTTTGGTGTCATAGATGATTGAATTAGAAGGGTGCGGACTATATCATTAAGAGTACGGAGATATCGTTTTGCCTTGCCGTTTTGGGGAGAAGTGTAGGGACAAGAAAAACGCAAGAGAATTCCATGTTGAAGAAAAAGGTTTTGATTTTTAATGTTGTTAAATTCGTGGCCATTGTCACATTGGAGAAACCGAATGGGTAGAAAGAAGTGCGTAGAAACATATCGTTGAAAATGGAGGAAGGTGGCGTGTACATATGATTTGTGCTTGAGGGGAAACGTCCAAATAAAATGAGTAAAGTCATCTAGAATAACAAGATAGTATTGAAAACCAGAAATACTAGTGTGAGGAGAGGTCCATATATCACAATGTAAAATCTCGAAAGTAAAACTGCTATAGGAACTAGAAGAACTAAAGGGAAGACGCACATGTTTGCCTTGTTGACACGACTCACACACTAAGGGATCATGAAGATCTTTATTACATGGAAGACAAAATTCAGTAAGCAAATTTGTAGTGCTGACGGCATTGGGGTGGCCTAGACGTTGGTGCCAAAGGTGGACGGAGGCCATCATGGAGGAGGGGGGACGTGCGGCAGGAGCTCCATGGATAGAATACAGATCACCGGAGCTATTGAAGCGTGCGATCTCCTCCTTGGTTCGAAGATCCTTCACAGATAGGCAAAAGGGATCAAATTCAATAGAGACAAGATTGTCGGAGGTAAACTTGCAAAGAAATTAAGTTTTTGATAAGAGCAGGAGCAACTAGAACATCTCGAAGTAAAAGGGGTTTAATGGGTGTGGGTAATTGAGTGTGACCGGTGCTATAGATGGGAATAGTGGAACCATTGCCTAGGGTAATTAAAGAAAAAGGAGAAGAGGTGCAATTTGACAGCATAATATGCGAATTAGACATGTGTCTAGAAGCACCAGAATCGAAAATCCGCCTATACCGATGCTCCTTGGGCAGCAAAATTGTTCATGGCCTGCAAGAAGGCGGCTTGGTCCCAATGGGGTTCATGGCCTGCAGTAGAGGCGGAGCCGTCGATGGTGGCGGAGCATGCAGCGTGTAGGAGGCTGTCAGAGCAGATGGCAGCTGAGGCTGCATGTGGTAGAGACCGCTGCTGTCGATGTAGTAGGGCGCAAGAGACGGAGCGCTGTAGGTGTAGGTCAACGGGGCAGCGTGGTACGCCTGCGTCGGGGGATGAGGACTCAAAAGTCCTGGCGATCCCGTGTGGGGGCGGAGTCTCGACATCCAGGAGACAAAGTATGCAGGAGGCGCGCCGATCGGGGACTATGGAGTCCAAGGCATCGGCCAGGCTTGGACAAGCCCGGTCCAAGGATCATGTGGAGGGCGCCAAGCTGGGGGCGCAGGCGGAGGGGCGACGCTCGGAGGTGGCGTCGGAGATGGCGGGGTTGGTGCAACTGGTGGGCGCCGCATTGGCGGGCGGTAGGTCGGGTTTCTACCACGGTAGTTCGGGCTCGGGCGCCATCCTGCGTGGGGTGTATTGGAGGAGCTGGAGGAGCGATCGGTGGTGGAGGTGGTGGCCGTGGCATGGTGACGAAGACCTGATGACACGACTCTTTGTTGTTCATGGCACGATCGGCCCATTGGAGTATGGGCAGGACCTCGACGAAGGAGGGTGGTGGCCGCATCATGGGGATAAAGGACGCCTGTTTCTCGAAGCATTCGCCAAGGCTGACGAGGAGGACATTGATGAGTTGCTTACCGATAGGATCCCCAAGCTCGTGAAGTTCGGCGATGGACTTTAGGCGTTGGCAATAGACACCAACTTGTGAGTCTCCTTGGACGGTGTTGCGGAGCTCTGTGTGGAGAGTGTTGAGGCGGCCATCGGCGTTGTCCTGGAAGAGTTGTCTTAGAGCCACCCAGAGGGCGACGGTGTTGGTGGCGTCGCGGAAGACGAGGTTGAAGATCTCGGTGGAGACTCGTTGATAGATCCATTGGATGATCGTGAGATCGTCCTTGACCCGGCGCGGATCCGAGGGCCGAGGGACGGTGTCGGTGGCGACGTGGTCGAGAATATTGCAGTGACCGAGGTGAACTTCGAAGAGATGTTGCCAATGGTAGTAATTATGCTTTGGTAAATCTATGGTAATTGGGATGAACAGGCTGACATCTGAGATCGTGTCGGCATAGTTGATAGTGGGGATAGTTGGGGCTAGGGTTTGAGTGGATGGATTGGAAGAGGACGCCGCGAGAGAGGCGGTTTTGGCGGCGGCGAGGGCAGCCCGGTGTTCGAAGTAGCCGGGTGGAGGCGGCGGCGGCAGTGTGGGGGGCGCGGCCATGGCCTAGGAACGGCACTAATCTGATACCATGTAGAATTATAATAAATCTCACGTATATTGATTGTAGCGACTACACGGAGTATATATAATCCTGGAGTCACAACTGACTCAGCCAAAACCCTAACCGACTCGGCCAGCTTAACCAACTTGTATTACAAGATAAACTCATAATCTAACAACGTGTGTGACATTGAACTTTTGCAAACGGCTCTTGTGAAATAAACTGTGTTGTTGGGCCATTTAGGCCTGGCATATCCAATTTATACCATCTTTATCCTATATATATGGATAAGGACTACCAGGGACCGCATATGGTCTTACTCCAGTCGACATCCACCTCGCCTCTATAGGACCATGCAGTACACACCTTGCTTCCCGGTCGGAGAGGCTGAAGCTACAAGCTTGTCGTGCTGAAGATGACCTCACTAGTGGCTTCTTCGTCATGTACTCCTACCTATCCACGCCGTCTAAGTCCAGCAATGTCGGTGATAACGCCGGTCAAGCCGGGTCATCCTTGCTTGCTTGCTCCACCATCCTCGCCTGCCCGGAGATATACCTTGTTACCCTGCAATATTTACTTTTATATAGTACAAATATAATGTGTAAGCACAACTAACAATGCCAGATCCATTAGAATATTATCTTAGGATCATGTGTTCGGTTTTTATACATATTGGCACAATTAGCAAGATCAGATTCATTAGAATATTGTGTTAGGATTGGTGTGTCCACAAGGCTGGAGAACAAGCACCGGTTTTTGCCCACAAGATCATGACGTCCAGACACACTACGTACCTTGTCTCCTTCAATATGGGTTCCACCATATTTGATGAGATTGTTCCAATCTCTAGCTATTGTGCCCCAAATATTGTTGCCATCCAAGATCTTTCTGTATCTTGATGAATGAGATCTTCTACTGCTCTTTAGAGAAGAACAAATTATGTCCCTATTTGATAATATTTTTTGGATTTCTATTTTTGTGCCCCTGGTTTATTAGTTGTACTCAGTTTTTCCCAACTACTTAAATTTTCCTCACTTTTGCCCATCTCCTTATCCGAAACTCTCACACCGTCTGAAACTCGATGCGTCAGCCTTGCCATTCCGTGCTGACAAATCGGGTCGCGTTCAGTCGAGTCCCATCGTGGACCCTCGATGTTACGTGCTGACAAGTCGTTACATGCTGACAAGTGGGACCACATGGGGCCGGTTGGTCGGTGCAGCGTTATCTGGCCGACGTGAGGCTGTGCCATGTTGGACTGCGTGGGGCCGGCTTGTTGGGAACGCGTTTTGAGGGACGTGATGTGGGACCATGTGGGGCACGTTTGGTAGTTACTTGAGCCATGTCGCCTAAATTGGAATTTTTTTTGTTATTTTTATGATTGGCCTTTTTAAAAGCGTATTTTCCCTTTTATGTGGCTAATAGTTGTGTTTTTTTGTCCAAAAAGGTCGTGAATCTAGAGCACCTTCTCTCTTCATTCATGATTCCTTTTGGCCCTCTTTTTTCTCAATCTGGTAGCAAATCTAGAGCAACAAATCTAACCAGCACCATAAATACAATCAGTAAGCAGAGCAGATGTAGATAAAGCAGCTAATATATGATATATAAACAGAGCTGATGTAGATAAAGAAGTTAATATATGATATATAAAGTATGGTACTTAAAAGAGGTTCGATATCAGTGCTAGTACCTGACGAGTCTTGATGTCCCTAGACTCGTCGTCGCTGCAGACTTCGCTGCCATCCACCTGTTGGTAAAAACAGTAGAGTGCAATAAGGACATGATTAATATACCATTATTATCGGGTTTGATTACTTGCATAAATTAACCGATTGACATCCCCCGATTATTCCCCAATCCCAAAATATCTAACCAAATTGGATACTGATCCCAACTACATATCAGTGCTAGTACTAATAAGGGAAACCCTTAAATGCAACTCGGAGGAACAATAAAATAGGTTTGAAATACGAACAGGGACATTCATCGAAATACGAGATCTAACACATGAGCACTCGCTACTGTAAAAATACCTAGCATCCAACGATTGAGAATACGAACAACCGAACCCTAATAACACATGATCTAACATCCAACAATGGTAATGGGGGTAGAACAAAGGAAGGGAGAAACCCCTAGTTACCTCCGACCATGGGTCGGCGATGATCGTTTTGTAGGGGTTCCCCGGCCTGATGTACTCCTCATCCCCGTAGGGCTCCGAGCCATGCGGGATCTGCCCGAGACCAGCGGGGACAAGGGTCTGGACGGGGATGGCGGCTACCTTCGATGCCTCGACGGGGGCCTGTACGGGGACAAGGGCCTCCTCTCCGGTGTTCTTGGAGGCGACGATGGCCACCGCGCCATTCTTCTCCATCACCGGCGTGGTTGGGGTTTTATTGGTGGTTTGCAGAAGGTGATGGGACAATGGATATGGTTGCGTGAGTGAGTGAGCGAGTGATGAGTGAGAGTGAGGAGGCCTCTATAAAGGTGAAGGGAGGAGACATTTCGTTGCACCACCTTGCACCGCATAACCGCGTACGCTACTGCACCGTGCACGGCCACACATGTCCTCTACCGCCCCGTGCACCGCGACACGCGTACCATGTCTAACCATGGCCACTTAGTTGTGCTCATTTATCCCCTCGTGACTAACCTTGGCCACTTAGTTGTGCTCAGTTATACCCTCGAGTGTAACACTGACAGTTTGGTTGTACTTAGTTTTGCCCTCCAAGATTAACAACGCTGCAGTAATAAACTCACATTTACCCTCTGATGGCTGGTCAACAGAGAGTCAACAAATGGGTTTTAGCTAGCTAATTGAGTCATTTTATGCACAACAAATTCAAAAAGATGAAACATAGTGGCATCTATCCAGGTAGTCTTATTATGTGACATGCCACCATAAGAAATGTATATTCATCGAGTTTTAACCTAAATCACCACTTCTCAAATCACCTACTATCTATGCAGGTTCATGGCTTTCTACTCAAGCCTCTTCCCAAAACACCCCCCCCCCCCCCCAAAAACATAGTTTGTCTGAATAAGGAAATAATTGTCAAACTGATATATATTTGAATTTCAAATAGTTTGATGTATGCCAAGATGTATTTCATTGCATAAAAGAAGCATTTTCCATTTTTAAAAATATACTTTTGTTTTCTATTTGAATCCCTTTGGGTTTTGTCCTTGGTTTTAAGTTCTACTCAGTTTTGACCTTGGTTATTAAGTTCTACTCAGTTTCCCCTCTCTTTTAGTCACAAACTCTCACATGTGCTCATCTTAGCTACGCCCGATTGGTCAAGGAATTTGTCACGCGGATCATACCCACCCACCGTTGATCCTTTGATTGGTCCTCTGTGATCTTGCGGACATGATAACCCCCGTGATGCTGGGGGCACCTCTAACATGCAAAATAACTAGTTTGCCATTGGTACTTTAACTCCATAAATAAATGATTTAGCACAACATTATCATGTCCTAAGTGCGATTTCAAATAGTTCAAATATGTATAATTTTTTCCGTATGCAATTTTATGCATTAGATTCTATGAAAAAGATAATCTCTCAAGATTTTATTAGCACATCATTATCACGTATTAAGTGCGATTTCACAATGTTCAAAGGTTTATAATTTTCATATATGCAAGTTTATGCATTATATTTCACTGCGTGAAAATGATAAGCACAACATTATCATGTCCTAAGTGCGTTTTCAAAGAGTTCAGAGGTGTATAATTTTCATATATGCATGAGGCATAAAGATTTTAGTTTAGGGATCACTTTTCACGCTCTAAAAATGGTAAACTCTCAAGATTTTCTTAGGACAACATTATCATGTCCAAATTGTAATTTGAAAGTGTTCAAGAGTTGTGTCGATTATAAAAACTCTTTACATTAAGAGTTGTATAATTTTTTTATTTGGAAGTGTTCAAGAGTTGATTAAATTATAAACACTCTTTTACATTAAGAGTTGTATAATTTTTAATTTGAAAGTGTTCAAGAGTTGTGTCAATTTTAAACACTCTTTTACATTAAGAATTGTATAATTTTTTTAATTTTAAAGTGTTCAAGAGTTGTGTCAATTATAAACACTCTTTTACATTAAGAGTTGTATAAGTTTTTAAATTTGAAAGTGTTAAAGTGTTGTGTCAATTATAAACACTCTTTTACATTAAGAGTTGTATATTTTTTTGATTTGAAAGTGTTCAAGAGTTGTGTCAATTATAAACACTCTTTTACATTAACAGTTGTATAATTTTGTTAATTTGAAAGTGTTCAAGAGTTGTGTCAATTATAAACACTCTTTTACATTAAGAATTGTATAATTTTTTTTAATTTTAAAGTGTTCAAGAGTTGTGTCAATTATAAACACTCTTTTACATTAAGATTTGTATAAGTTTTTAAATTTGAAAGTGTTAAAGTGTTGTGTCAATTATAAACACTCTTTTACATTAAGAGTTGTATATTTTTTTGATTTGAAAGTGTTCAAGAGTTGTGTCAATTATAAACACTCTTTTACATTAACAGTTGTATAATTTTGTTAATTTGAAAGTGTCCAAGAGTTGTGTCAATTATAAACACCCTTTTACATCAAGAGTTATATAATTTTTTTAATTTGAAAGTATTCAAGAGTTGTGTCAATTATAAACACTCTTTTACATTAAGAGTTGTATAATTTTTTTAATTTGAAAGTGTTCAAGAGTTGTGTCGATTATAAACACTCTTTTACATTAAGAGTTGTATAATTTTTTAATTTGAAAGTGTTCAAGAGTTGTGTTATTTTATTATTTATTATACATCCATCTCCCTGTTTTTAAATTATGAACACTCTTGAACTTGATTGCAACCGAGACATTAACTCGATAAACCAATTAAATCATCGGAACGGCTCACTGGCCGCATTCTCCACGGCAAGCACCCCTGTATAATCGAAACATTTAGGTACGAGATCTAACCTTATCTGCGCACGGTTTCCATTGTCATCCTTCATACAGGTTAACGGTATGACACCATACTGTGGACAGGACAAATGGGAGGCCGAAGTGAAGCTCGACAAACGGCCTTCGTCGACGGAGAGGGGTCGCCGTCGCCAGAGAAGAAGAAGAAGAAAGGGGAGGCAACGACACGGGCGCGGGCGCGGGGACGGCTCACATGGATAAGCTGTGGGTCTGACGCTCACGTGGATAAGCTATGGGTCCCATGCTAATCTGAATAAGTAGAGAGAGGTGTCCACTACGGGAACCAACTTAACGTGGTCCCACTTGTTAGCATATAACGGCAAGAGTCCACTACGGGACCTGACAGACCGTAGCCCCACTTGTCAGCACGTAACGACGAGGGTCCACTATGGGACCTGACTAAATGCGTCCCCACTTGTAACGTCAAGGCTGACGGACATCGATTCAGACCGTGTGAGATTTTCAGACAAGGAGATGGGCAAAAGTGAGGAAAATTGAAGCGGCTAGGGAAAAGTGAGTACAATTAACGAACCAAGTGCAGGAAAATAGAAATCCCTATTTTTTCTCTCAAGTTGAGAGGTTTTTCACGTAAAATGATTGGTGTTCTTGTGTGTTAATTTTCTACTACTGTTGCTCTTTTGAGAACTCTCTTTAGCATAGGCACTATCTCTGCCTAGGAGAGAGTTTATCTTCCTACCATAGTGACATAGGTATGACTAATGGTAATCCGCCCTTAGCCTATATGGTCTGGCACAGTTGGAGGCTCACATGACGATCCACTGAGGTCCCTGGTGCCCATGACGATTTGGGTGCAACCAAACCCAGGAAGGCATCGACTCCTTAACAAACAAGATAAGGCTAGATAGGAAATCTCTAGAGCTACGCCCCCAACTTGTAACTGACTCGGATGGATCTCGAGACCTAGTCTTCGCATATAAAGGCTAGGAGGGCCACCGAGGAGGATAATCGGAACTCTCATACACATGCCAGATTTAATCTGCAAACCATAGCCATCTTGGTGCCATTGTAACCTTCGATTTCTTAATCAATCAAGAGCAGACAAGTGGGAGTAGGGTTTTCTCCGGGGGCCTAAACCTGGGTAAATCTCGTGTCCCTGTCATTTATCTTTTAGCCAACAAAGTCTCCCGTGCATGGTTCTTTCCGAAAAAACCAAGTCCAGCAAGTATGGGCATTGCCATGATCATCCCACGTCAGATAGACATCAGCTTTGCTTATGAGAGAGCTGAGAAATCGTGATATTCATCCATATATGTTTGATGCATATGTTTCATTTTAACATGAATAATGATCCATGAGTAACTACATAAGTGGTGGTAAAGTTTACACTAATTTCACTGTGTATTTTTTGTTGGAATTTGAGGTATATTTGCATGTTGGGCTTTTGGCCCATAACAAATACAAATTCTGAAATTCTCTTTGGCCCATTATTGTGGCAGCTCATGTGTGTTCTAGTGGAGCTAAAGTTTACTCCCACATTGCTTGTGGAAGGGCCGTTGGACCATCTTATATAATAGAGTGTTGCACCACTCACTAAGGTGTGAGAAGAAGAGAAGCCCTCGCACACTCCTCCTCCTCCTCCGACGCTGCCCGCCTCGCCTCATCTCATCACGACGCGCGCGTGGCAGGTTACGGGAATCTAGCTAAGCCGAGCTTTATTTTGTTGTTTGGGAAAATTAATTGTGTATTAATTACGTCATTATGACAAGTTAATCAACCATTTCCACATCTTGGATCGTGGGCTGGTGCTAACTTGGTCGTGGGCTGCCCACGCCCTACTCGACCAAGACTATATAAATAGGCAGACACGAACCCTAGAGGACACCAGTAGTTAGATTGCATCTGCCTACCTGTGCATTGTCGTTCCACCTCTCTATGCTTCCCTCTGCTACTCCATCCCGCCGGTTGCGTGCATGGCCATCCGGGAGAGCAGGCCTCCGGGACCCCGTCTCTCTGATCCTGCACCAGGAGAGAGGAGATAAGGTGTTTGGGGAGCGTCTAGGCACGACTGCTCAAGTTCTTCTTCGTCCTCTACATCCGGCTTCCTCGACTCCATCGCCATGTCAGACGAAGCTGCCAAGAAGGCAACTGATTCCGTTTCTGCCGCTGACGTCGATGGCGGGTCCACTTATGTTGCACCGCTGGTCATCACATCGACAAACTCGTATGTGTTCTTTGCCCTCCTGATATTTCCTATGTTGATTACTAGTGGTGCAGTATGCGTAGGTGTGTTAGGTTTTCACTTGCCTATATGGTGCATGTCTACTATGCGTATGCTAATTAATCCTGGGAATTGTTCTGTCATGATTTATATTTGGATTAAATTAATGCGAAAACTGCTAATTATTTCAACAATCCAAAAACCTTATTTTAGGCCGTTTTCGCGTCAAGGCTTTGCTTGTCGAAACCAAAGCCGGGTGCGCACTTTAAGCGCTGGAAAACCAAGTCTAACCTCTGGCTGATGGCTATGGACGCCTTCTGGGTATCGGCTGGTAATCCTGAAGGAACGATTACTCCTGACCAGGAGAAGGCGTTCAAGGATACCACCATATTCTTTGTGGGTTGTGTCATAATCCTCATTAGGGACAAGATGGTTGACACATATTCACATATGCGCAATGCCAAAGAACTGTGGGATGCAGTCGAAGCAAAATTTGGTGCTACTGATGCTGGCAGTGAACTGTATGCCATGGAGTAGTTTCATGACTACAGGATGGTTGAAAACCATTCTGTTATTGAACAGGTGATGACTAGGTACCTACACCAACACAGGGTTATTGCAATACTTGTAGCATCAAATATTTAAAGAGTTTGTCCCGATGGGAGTTCAGCGAACACGACCCCGCATCCACGTTGTTAATGCGGCTATGTTCGCACCCAAACCGTAGTTTGGAAATATTTTACTCTATAGGCTGCTAGGATAAATGAATTTAAGATGATTGTAACAACTACTACTAGGATTGGAAGAAAACTAGAACAAAAGTAAAACTGAAAGAGGTGAATGCAATAAGATGAAATATTAATGCTATGATTCCTCAAGTAATATGGTGCATACCGGTGTGCATGATAAGTGCTTATGAAATAGCTATAAAATGTACTTGTGGCGGTCCCTCATATACCGTTGTCTCCCACAGTTGGTAAGTGGCAACTGGACAACTCAATTGTCCACACCCTCTTTGTACATAGGTCATCTTGTAAGAGAATAGTGTATTAAGGTAACAAGACCAATCAAGGTAAACCAGAGCAAGGCATTAAGTTCTATGGACAACCGTACTCCTAGAAAGTGTGCTAGTCACAAGATGTCCTGTTTGTCACTTTGGGGTCAAGCAGTTTGCAACACTATACCTATCTATATGATGAGTGATCTCGAGGGATTAAATCTTAACGGAAGGTGCATCCTAAGCTGCTATTGCCTCCAAAAATCACTTATAGCAAATGGCATATTAGTTCTACCCATGGATTTTTCAGGTTCCATGGAAGAGTAAAGACTAATGATAAGTTTTCTGACACTCCGTGAATCCCTAGTAAATTCCTCAACTATGGATTGGACGTCTCCAATCACTAGAATAATATCATGAATAGAACAATGTAAAGAGAAAGCACAAACATATTAATTCACAAGAACATACCACACTTCAATTACTCTAATCATCATAACATTAATAAAAAGGGGTTCAAGCCATATTATGACCCATCACGGAGACCATGATGGGGAAGGATGAAGGAGTAGCGGTGATGGAGATGGTGATGACGGCGCGGTGATAGTGGCGTCGGCGTGGTGATGGCGGCGTTCTCCTTCTCCTCCTCTTGTTGCTTGGATGGCTTGATGGTGTTGATGGAGATCTTGATCTTTCTAGAGCTTGAGAGGCTATGGAGGCGTCACAGCGGCACGGCGCCGCCGTGGAGGCGGTAGATGGGATCTAGATCTCGTATATGGTTGATGGTGGCTTCCTCTTAGCTCCTCCCCTCTTTATATAGGCCTTGGGGGTGCCCTAGGGTACCCACAATACTGTTATATGACTTGGGGAAGGTTCTAGAGATTTTATTGGGTGAAATCCCATCGTTTTCGACCTTTCTACCAACTATACGGCCGGAGCTATACGGGCTCCCACCGTATAGTTGCTCGTTAAACCTTTAGCACCCTTTCGTATTTTGGTCGCCGTTTCTTCTTATGAACTCCGTTTTGGGTGTTCTTGGGCTTGTTGGATTCGTATCGACGAGGACTACAACCCCATGCTCTTGGATCTTTATTTTGAGAAGTTTGAAATTCACTTTTCCAACCTCTCAAATGGCTAAGTCTGTCCCCGCAGATCCTCAATACTATGCTCTTTTGTTCTTTTTCCTTTGTTTTGTCCATAATCATCATCAACACCTACACACATGTCAAAGACAAGGAAGAGTGGTAAAATTCTACCTAAACTACTAAATGTGCATAGCTCATATTGAATTTAATGAAAATAATTAATCATGCATATCAAGCATAACAATAGTTATATGGAGCATGATATGATAGGAAAATGACAAAATTTATATAGCTAAAAAGTGTTGTATTATCACAGCCATCAACAAGCTCATGAGATTCTTGCATTGCAAAATAACTCGACCTCTCAAGTGTGCGTTCGACAAATTTATTGCGGGATGCATTATTGCAAAGCTTCCTCAATCTCGGAGGAGTGTTGCCACTAACCTCAAACACCGAGGCAAGAGATGTCGCTGAGAATCTAATTGGGTTTCGCACCTTGAGGAAAAGGCAAAGGAAAAAGACACACATCCAAAGGGAGCCAAGGCACCCCCAAGCGCCAATGTGGTGAAGAAGAACTTCCACAACAAGTTCAAGGAAGAACAAGGTCGCTCGTACTACCAACTTCAAAAATAATAAGAAGGACAAGTCACAGGATCCTTTGTGCGGAGAGGTTGGACATTAGGCTCCAAAATGCAAGCAGCGAAAGGAAGGAAGAACCAAAATGGAGAACTCTAAGTCCACAACGTGACTATGAGCAACAATGATAAGGGTGCATCCGGGTATGGTAATTTACCTATTCTTTTGTCAATTTGTCATTCTAGAGATTGGTGGATCGACACTAGTGCTAATATTCATGTGTGTGCTAATATCTCTTTGTTTTCTTCTTATCAGGTCACAAGATATCTCTCCGTCTTGATGGGAAACAAATTGTATGCCTCTCTTCGTGGTGTTGGCATAGTGGGTCTAAAGTTTACTTCGGGAAAGATCATGCAACTGAAGAACGTGCAGCATGTGCCCTCAATAAATAAGAATCTCGTTAGTGTCTCCCTTCTTTGCAAAGAAGGTTTTAATTTGGTATTTGAGTACAATAAAGTAGTCGTTTCTAAGTATGGGCAATTTATTGGTAAAGGTTATGAGTGCGGAGGTTTGTTCCGTCTTTCCCTATCAGATTTTTGTAATAAGGTTGTGAACCATATTTGTGCCCCTGGCAATGATACCGATGTTTGACATTCACGACTTTATCACATTAATTTTGGTTGTATCACGCGGCTAGCTGAGATGAATTTAATTCCGAGTTTCACTTTAGCCAAAGGCTCTAAATGTCAAGTGTGTGTTCAAGCTAAGCAACTACGCATGCCTCACAAGCCTGTGCAGGAAGCAAGAAACTTGGCATTGCTGGAGCTTATATATTCAGATCTATGTGAGATGAATGGTGTGTTTACTAAAGGTGGAAAGAAATACTTCATGACATTGATTGATGATTCTACAGATTTTGCTATGTATATCTTTTGAAAACTAAAGATGAGGCTCTACACCACTTTAAAATCTATAAGGCAGAAGTTGAAAATCAACTTGAGAGAAATATTAAGAAAGTCCGGTCAAATCATGGTGGAGAGTATTTCTCTAACGAGTTTGATTTATTTTGTGCGGAACATGGCATTATTTATGATAGGACGCCTCCCCATTTTCCCTAATCTAACAAGGTTGCCGAAAGGAAAAAACTCGTACTCTAACAAACTTGGTAATGCCATGTTAGATACCTCGGGTTTATCCAAGACATGGTGGGGGGAGGCGATATTGACACGTGTCATGTCCTGAATAAAGTTCCCACGAAAGACAATGAAACTGCTCCCTATGAATTATGGAGAAGAGGAGGCTAACACTCGCATTTTACGCATTTGGGGTTGTTTCATAAAGGTGAATTTGCACCCCCAAAAGCATCAGCTTGGACCAAAGACCGTAGACTCTGTATTTCTTGGCTATGATCATCATAGCTTTGGATAAAAATTTCTAGTGGTGAAATCTGAGGTGCCTGACATGAAGGTCGGTATAATTATGGAATCTAAGGATGCTACATTCTTTAAGGATATTTTTCTAATGAAAGATATGCCTAATGCATCTAGACAGGAATGTGAAACTCATGAACCTGCCATTATCATGGAATATTATGAATAAACACATGATGAAATTCCTAAGGTAGACAATGAAGTTCTGTAAGGAACAAGAGATGTGGCATTGCAAAGTCCTTTGGTGATGACTTCATTGTCTATCTAGTGGATGATACTCCCACCTCTATTTCAGAGGCTTATGCATCTCTGATGCGACTCTGGAAAGAGGTTGTTCAGAGAGATGGATTCCATCATGAATAAAGAAACTTGGGAGATAACTAATCGTCCTTATGGGTGCAAACCTGAGGATGTAAGTGGGTGTTCAAAAATAATCTTAGGCCTGATGGTACGATTGAAAAGTACAAGGATCGGCTTGTTGCTAAGGGTTATACCCAAAAAGAAGGCGAAGACTTCTTTGATACTTATTCACCTGTGGATAGATTGACCACTATTTGTGTTATACTCTCATTGGTTGCCTCACATTGTCTTATTGTATACCAAATGGACGTCAAAACAACTTTCCTTAATAGAGAGTTGGATGAGGAAATTCATATGGATCAGCCAGATGGTTTTGTAGTAGATGGTCAAAAAGGCAAGGTGTGCAAGCTACTGAAATCTTTGTATGGCCTAAAATAAGCACCTAAGAAATGGCATGAGAAGTTTGATCAAACTTTAACATCTGCTGGCTTTTTTATAAATGAAGCCGACAAATGTGTATACTATCGCCATGGTGGGGGCGAAGGAGTTATATTTTGCTTGTATGTTGATGACATACTGATTTTTGGGACAAATATGATTGTCATCGAACAGGTCGAGAGTTTCTTGTCTCAAATTTTTAACATGAAAGACCTTGGAGAAGCTGATGTTATTCTAAACGTCAAGCTGCCGAGAGATGAGAATGGCGGAATTACACTTCTACAATCTCACTATGTGGAGAAGGTTTTGAGTCGCTTCGGGTACTCATATTGTACCCCTTCGCAGACACCATATGATCCTAGTAAGATGCTTCGAAAGAACAAAAGAACAACTAGAGATCAGCTGAGATACTCTCAGATTATTGGCTCGTTATATTTAGCTAGCGCAAAAAGGCCATACATCGCGTTTGCTGTGAGCAAACTTAGCCTTTTTGTTTCCAACCCGGGAGATGATCACTCGCATTCTCTTGAGAGAGTAATGCGCTATCTAAAGGGTACATCGAGTTATGGTATTCACTATACCGGAGACCCTACGATACTTGAAGGGTATAGTGACTCAAATTGGATCTCAGATGCTGATGAGTTGAAGCACACAAGTGGATATGTATTCACTCATGGTGGTGGCGTTATTTCATGGAAGTCTTGCAAGAAGACCATCTTAACGAGGTTAACAATGGAAGAAGAACTCACAACATTAGATACATCTACCGTCGAAGTAGATTGGCTTCGTCAACTCTTGATTGACTTGCCTGTTGTTGATAAACCTGTGCCGACTATCCTTATGAACCGCGACAATCAAACTTGGATTGTCAAAGTGAGTAGTTCAAAGGATAATATGAAGTCATCAAGACATATAAAGAGAAGGTTGGCATTTGTTAGGAAAATGAGAAACTTCGTAGTAATACCAGGATTATATCCAAATAGCTAAAAATCTATCAGATCTTTTCATAAAAGGTCTATCAAGAAATGTGATAGATATTGCATCAAAGGAGATGGGTTTGAGACCCACATGAGTTATCGTGGTAGTAACCCAACCTATGTGATCGAAGATCCTGTGAATTAGGACCTAGGGAAACAAGCCAGTGGCTAACTGGAGGAGAGTAACTTTTACTAACCCACTCCACTGAAGATGCATTACTCTCACTAAAAGATCACGGATGCCGCCTAGAGGGGGCTGAATAGGCGGTTTAAAACTTTTACGAGATGGGCTTAACAAATGAGGAATAAAACTACCGTTTTGTTTTGTCAATCACAAAGCCTATATATACTAAGGTTCACCTATGATCACCAACAACTTATGGTAAGCAAGACAAGAAACAGTGTAATATCAAGATAGAATACTTCAAACTCGAAGGCTATCACAATGTAAAGTGCATAAGTAAAGAGCTCGGGTATAGAGATAACTGAGGCACGCCGGGACGGCGATATTTTACCGAGTTCATTCCACAATGGAAGTACGTATCATTGGAGGGGTGGGCGATACTAAGACCACCAACACCACAAAATGCTTCACCCTATTCTCTTGAGCACCCGCCACATGACAAGCACCCATTCCACTATGGGACACTTGAGAGCGGTCACCAAACCCATAGAAGATTGGGGCAATCTCCACAACTTAATTGGAGGATCCCAACAAATGCCACCAAGACCACAAACTTGAGGATAGATCCACAACTTAATTGGAGGCCCCAAAACACACACAATAAAGGCCACACGACCGTCTAGGGTTCCAAGAACCCAAGAGGGACAAGCTTCTATGAATTCACCGAACCAATCCCCTGAGGAGAACTCAAACGGATGCAATCGAATGCAAAAGGTAATAACACCAACGATGCTCCAATCCCTCACTCCCAAGTTCCAACAAATCTACTAAAGCTATTGGGGGAACAAGAGAGGAGGAATAAAGAGGAACACAAACCCCCCAAGATCTAGATCCCAAAGATACACTCATAAAGAGATAATATGAATTGGTCAAGATGTGGATCTAAATCTCCTCAAACTTCCTCTCAAATGTGTGCAAGAATCATTGGACGGGGAGGAAGAAATCAAGCTTCAAAGAGTGGGGCAAATAATGGGGAAAAGCTAGAGAAAATAGGAAGAAGAAGCAACCCAAAAAGAAAAAAGGAAAAAGACTTAAATAGGGAGGGCTGAAATCTGCCCGTTGGGGCTATTTCGACCTCGGCTAGCCGGTAGTACCGGATTGGGCCGGTACTACCAGACCCAACACACCAGAGCCAGCAGAACAACGCAGGCGAGCGAGGCGGGCGAAAAAGCAGCGAGCGCGCAAGGGAAATGGGATCGGGGCAAGATGCAGCGTGCGCGAGCGGGGCGAGGCAGGGCGAGCGGTGGCTACTGGAGCAACGCGTGCACGCGAGGAAGCCCAAGCGAGTGGCAGCGTGCAAGAGGAGGTGGGCTGGCCCAGCAAGCGGGAGAGGCGAGCGGCGCCAGCGCTGCAGCAGAGCAAGCGATGGGAGCGAGCCGACGGCTGCGGGAGGAAGCTGGAGAGCGAGGTAGGTCGGCCGGTAGCGGGCCGGGCTGGGCCGGTAGAGCCGGATGGGGGAATCGGGCGAGGAAGAAAGCGGGAGCGCATTGGGTCGGTAGTACCCAGCAGTACTACCGCTCGGCCCAAAAACTGTTTTTTTCCTTTTTCTTTTTAAAATCAAATAAGGCAAACTTAAAATAGTAATAACTTTAGTTTGGTAACTCCGATTGACCCGAATCCAATTTCTTTGGAAAGAGGACATATATTCTTCTTCATTTCATCAACCTTGAAGCCAACACATGCTCCAAGCGATGCCAATGGAAAATTCCTACAATTACAAATTAATACACACATTAGTCTATAAAGATTATCATTAATTACCAAAATCATACATAGGGGCCCACATGCTCTTTCACTCATGATCTATATGGCAGGTTGACTAAGTCTTAATGTGTTCATATGATTATATAAGCCAAGACGCATTCTACAGAGCAGTCTTGAAAGAATGTACCTATGTGAGCCTGACTGCTGGTCACAGTCTATACGATAGGGTAATCTCTAGAAAGCTCATGAAAAAGGCCAGGAGTGTGACTTATATGCTCCACCCGAGGGGTAACCTTCGGCAGCCTAGTATCAGTAT
Source organism: Avena longiglumis (assembly GCA_030063025.1). Taxonomy (NCBI): domain Eukaryota; kingdom Viridiplantae; phylum Streptophyta; class Magnoliopsida; order Poales; family Poaceae; genus Avena; species Avena longiglumis. The sequence continues at coordinate 541,368,050 of CP125975.1, forward strand.
GACATTAGGTGAAACTCATTTACACAAAACTGGCAATTCAAGGCTTAGTCTATTGACAGTTGTTGATAGCGTAGTCTAGTGCTCTAGGTGGAAGTTCAACTTAACAGTATCCACTGAAAAACGTTGGTATATCAAAACAGTGATTTGGAACAGAATGTTGTGATATGCCAATGAGACTTTGTGGATGATTGTTGGAATTTGAGGTATATTTGCATGTTGAGATTTTAGCCCATAACAAATACAAATTATGAAATTCTCTTTGGTGGCAGCTCATGTGTGTGCTAGTGGAGCTAAAATTTAGTCCCACATTGCTAGTGGAAAGAGAGTTGGACCACCTTATATAGTAGAGTGTTGCACCACTCACTAAGGTGTGAGAATAAGAGAAGCCCTCGCGCACTCCTCCTACGTCGCCTCCCGCCTCGCCATGCCTCGCCACGCCACGCCTCGCCTCATCACGTCACGTCACGTCGAGTGCGCGTCACGGGTTGCGGAAATCTCGCCGAGCCAAGCTTTATTTTGTTGTTTGGGAAAATTAATTGTGTATTAATTACGATTCATTAACGGACGCGTTAATCAACCATTTCCACATCTTGGATCCTGGGCTGGTGCCGACTCGGTCGTGGGTTGTTGCCCATGTCCTATCCGACCCGCACTATATAAACAGGCAAACATGAACTCATTTGCCTACCTGCGCATCGCCGTTCCACCTCTCTGTGCTACCCTCTGCTACTTCATCCCGCCGGCTGCGTGCACGGCCGTCCGGGAGAGCAGGTCTCCGGAACCCCGTCTTTCTGATCCTGCACTGGGAGAGGCGATAAGGTTTCTGGGAAGCATCTAGGCGCGACCGCTCGAGTTCTTCTCCGTCCTCTATATCCGGCTTCCTCTACTCCATCGCCATGTCGGACAAAGCTGCCAAGAAAGGCTGCTGATGCCGTTTCTGCTTGCCGCGGTGGCGGATCCATTCTGTTGCACCGCTGGTCATTCCATCGACGAACTCGTATGTGTTCTTTGCGCACCTGATATTTTCTATGTTGATTACTAATATTGCAGCATGCGTAGATGTGCTAGGTTTTCACTTGCCTGTATGGTGCATGTCTACTATACGTATGCTAGTTAATTTTGGAAATTATTCTGTCATGATTTATATTTAGATTAAATTAATATGAAAACTGCTAATTATTTTAACATTTTTAGATCACGATTAAAAGTGTGCTATTCACCAAGGATGGGTTAATCTGCGTCTCTTCCGATTTTCCCAACAACTTGTTGACTTTCCTGTTGCCTAAGAAATGAGACTAACATTTCTTTTGTCAAAGCTGATAACCCTTGAACACTAACTGTTTCACTCCACGAATAAGTGATCAACTTAAGTTTGTGATATGATATTGGACAACTAGAAAATAATATTAGTTATTTTGCACACCTGATCGAATGATATGCATGGCTGAATGATATATAGTGCTGATCATGGGGCACACCTATATATCAGAAAGGTAGGTGTGTGTACATTATCCAGTAATCATGCTTTTTCAAAAATCAATTCGGCTATAAAGTAACCATGTTTTTGCAGTCGTTTGACCTCGAGTAAGCAATAAACAAGAGAGGATGATGGCCAGTGGTTTGTTAGAAGCGGCAGTCTGTTGCAACGCTCAATATTCGACGAAAAAGTCAGTTGAAACGCTGCAAAGAATTCGAGGGAGTTGAGCTCGAAGTTAGAGACAGTTTGGATTAGTGGTAGCTAGCGCGCGAGCCATACTCCTGCACTACCGAGAGAACAAGTACTATTATAGTAGTATATGAAGAATTAAAAGTACTCAAGCTTTCGCGCCCTTTGAGCTAATCGCTTATGTCCAACTGAAAAGCGAACGGTCCGAATGTAGCAGGTAGCCTAGAGAATCGAAGGGTTGCATCTTCTCTGTGGTGCGAATGTCAAATTAGCGGTTGGGTTGGCTGACCTGTCATTTTGGATAGTATATAGAATTAGGAAACGGCATAGAAGGACTATAGCTCGATCACAGAGACATGCGAATCAATGATTAGAACGCGCGCGCAAGTCAATCTTTGAACGTTGCAAGCCATGTGCACCGTACATACCCCGATCGTTTGAACCTGCCAATTCATATGCTTACAATAATATAGCACGACAATCATTCTTATCGACCGGTATCAGCGATCTTGCATTGGCCCAATCCTATCTATAGTATATAAGGATACCCGTTGTCGCAATCAATCCTCACCTCCAAATCCACTCGATCGATAGCCACAACATCTAGCAAGAGAACTAGCAGCTAGCTAAATCATCATCTCGTACGTGCAGAGTTGGATCATCAGGAGATCATGGCAAGGAAGCGCTTTTTCTTGTATCTGTTGGCCGCCGTTTTCGCAGTCTGTTTCATGCCGGCTAGGTCGGGTTGGCTCCAGGGCACCGCCACGTTCTACGGCGGCAGCGACGGCTCCGGCACAATGGGTAAGCAAGCTGAATATCTGAATGTGTGTGCAGACATGCATGCGGAGCTGGACATCGTGTAGTCTGAAACTCTGAATGTGTGCAGGTGGTGCTTGTGGGTACGGGAACCTAATGGAGAAGGGGTACGGTCTCGCCAACGCGGCGCTGAGCACGGCGCTCTTCAACGACGGCGCCTCCTGCGGGCAGTGCTACCTCATCATCTGCGACGTGGGCAGGTCCCACATGTGCAGGCCTGGCACGGCCATCACCGTGTCCGCCACCAACTTCTGCCCTCCCAACTACAACCTCCCCAGCGACAACGGCGGGTGGTGCAACCCTCCCAGGCCACACTTTGACATGTCTCAGCCGGCGTGGCTCAACATCGGCATCTACCAGGCCGGCATCATCCCCGTCGTCTACCAACAGTAAGCCACCTGATCAAATGATCTCACATTTACAAGACCAAGCAATGGCATGAGACATTGTGGATTTGTGGTTAACCATTATTTCTGTGCGTGGAAATGCAGGGTGAAGTGCTGGAGGGACGGCGGGCTTCGATTCACCATCACCGGATTCAACTACTTCCAGCTGGTGCTGGTGACCAACATGGCCGGGAGCGGGTCGATCAAGAGCATGTCGGTAAAGGGGACCAACACAGGGTGGATCGCCATGTCCAGGAACTGGGGCGCTAACTGGCAATCCCTCGCCGGCTTGGTAGGCCAGTGCCTATCCTTCGCCATCACCTCCAGCGGCGGACAGTACATCGTCTTCCAGGACGTCATCCCGGCATGGTGGCAGTTCGGCCAGACATACTCCACATGGCAGCAGTTCGACTACTAAGTATGAATTCATTTGTATCCATTCGGTCGTACTTCGTGGATTCATTCACGCTCCTCGAGCCGCTCACTCGCTTTATTCATTATTCACTTAATTTGGCTATAGACTGAATTGTAAATTTGTTCATATTCAATTCAAGGACGGTATGAAATACTTACGATTTTCAGAAGATCGATTAATGGTTACTCCCCTTGAAATGGTTACATCTTTGGGGCCTCCTTGATGACATCATTTGGGAGATACCATCATTTGGGCCCTCTCGGCTAATGGGACTTACTCAACAAACTTGGCCCACAGGGCACAGTTTCTCATCCTCTCTTCTTAGGGTTCCTCAAAAATGTTGTTTCTTGGCTTGCTTGCAGTCCAGAACAGGCTATGGAAACTTGACCACAAACTCATAGCATAACTATATCGAAATCATGACTAAGTTTTCTATGCGCCCAGGAACCTAGATAACTACTATATATCCTCGAAACAGGCTTCCGTCCAGATTTATAAATAAAGCAACATTCATTTTTTGTTAGGAAAGTTTTCATATTGCGTTATACAAATAAGATAGCTACTATCACAGCGGTGAAACATAGCAATGATCACAGTCATATGATTTATAATGCAATCTGAAAACTTCTCTTACAAAAAATAACACAGTATACACCGAAAAGCTATTCAGGGTTACAATCTATACAAATTCTGAGGTGGAGGTAGTCTATGATAAGATAGTGTGATGGTGATTGATAGAGATGCTGGACATGGCGCTAGAGATGATGCTCCCCACGTCAAGGGAGGCTTTTGTGTCCCCATCTTAGAGGCAACGAAACAGGGAGTAAATGACACTACAGGTCACTGAACTTGTCCCGCACGTGCATTTAAGTCACACATTTAAAAAACTGGACTAACCGGTCACACAACTTGTATTTTGGTGCATCCGAGATCACAAACTAGTCTGCCACCTGGTTTTTGGCAAAAAAAATACATGCACTCTGCACATGATGAGGATGTTTTCGATTAGGCCCTTGCTATGATCACAGCGGTGAAACATAGCAATGATCAATCTGAAAACTTCTCTAACAAAAAATAACACATTATACACCGAAAAGCTATTCTGGGTTACAATCTACACAAATTCTGAGGCGGAGGTTGTCGATGACAAGATAGTGTGATAGTGCTGATTGATAGAGATGCTGGACATGTAGGGTGTCAAGTGGAATTTCATCAAAGTCCCATCTTTAGTTTATTTGTCAAAATCCAGTTCAAATTTTAAGTAAAAAATTGCACTAGATTTTGATAAATGAACTAGATGTGGAATTTCGGTGGGATCCCACTTGACACCCTATGGACATGGCGCTAGAGATGATGCCCCCCACATCAAGGAAGCGTTTGTGTCAACGACGGCGATTTTCCCATCTTAGAGGCAACGAAACTGGGGAATCAACTTTCAAAGAATCACATGTCTATATCATCGCTTCCAAAAATACACAAAAATTGGGATGTCCTTCCTCTATGAACACGAAGACCTCCGTAAAAAGCATCGTGAAATGAGCTTGTTCATGGGGCCTCTGGGCCTTATCAGGTGGCTAGAGGTAAGAGTCATGTCACACCTCTTCTCTTTGGTCCAAGTCCTAATTTTCATGTTCTTTCTTGGTGCAGTATATGAATCTTCAGTGGACCACCACTGTGGAATTAATGAAGCTGCGTTGGGGTCCTTCGCGACCCCTTCGTTATGCAAAAAAAACACCGAAACATGGAGATGAATCTCGACCCCTCACTCATGTTACTTCGGGAAAACTCTAAGATCTTCAGGTCGGGCAATGACGGTGTCATGGTGTCGGTATCGCGTTCTCTCCTGGGAGCATTGCCTGTGGAGCAGCGTTGGATGGAAGCGGCAGGAGGGGTGGAGCGGCTAGCGCGCGAGGGGTGGTGCTGCTTGGCACCGAGGTGGTGTCGGTGGCTGGCGTGACAACAGTCTGCGCATCGATCTACATGCTGACGACGGGTTGGAGAAAGATTATGAAGGCGGCGACATCTGGAGCGTGTGCGTGGGCGCAACTCCGTGAATATGCTGTGCGGTTCTAGGGCTCCTTTTTTTTGAGTTCGTGCCGCCGCTCCAAGTCACTCCGGCTTCTCTTAGCATGTGGCAACAGTGTGGGTTACCATGGGGACGGGGTCGAAACAGGTAGACAGGGGTTTGATAGATCTCGCTGGGCAGTTGGCGATACGGTTATCGTTTTTTCTCAGTGTTTTTCTTTGACGATTTCGGTTTGTATAATCTTTGGAATGGCCTTTGTCAAAAATTATGGTTCTAATAATAAATAAAGGATGTGTGCATCGTTTGATGCAGAGGCCAGGGCTCCGCTGCCCATTTCGAAAAAATGAAGATGAATCTCGAAAGAAACTTGTCCATCCCTCACAAGCAATTATGATATACTTTCATTACAAAAGGATATTCATATTTTCAAGTGCTTAACCGACAAGATGCACCTTTTAATTATATAAACCAAGAAGAGAAGGATGCCAACTTCACAAAAGAGAGCATTTGACTCATTGTGTACCTTCTCGCACTAGTAATCAAGCATTTGACTTATTGCCCTTTATATTTTCTGCACAAATTAAATTCAAAAATTCAAAATAACTTTTACTGTTAGCAAACACAAACCAAAAAGAACTTTACTTTATTATGTTTACTTTGCTTACCTAGTAATAGATTGTTTTCTGTTATTTATTTATAGTTTTACTAATACAAAACCTTGTGCTTGACAACCACACGGAGCGGCGACAGAGGAGGTGGTGACACAACCGAGAAGGAGCGGGGACTATTCTCATAGAAAGCGGTGGGGCGCATCCGGGTAGGAGGAGGTTGCGGTAGTGCAACCGAGGGAGGACGACGATGTGGTGGGGGCTGTAGGGTTCGTTTCATGTAAAACAAAAAAATTCTATCGCAGGAACGCATAAAACCAAGATCCAATCTATATAAAAGCAAGATCTAATCTACGAGATCGGTGCAACGAGATTGTAGAGAACTAACCCTTATAGATCCAAAGCGTTTAATGAGATCGGATCTCGTGGTTGATGTAGTCGATCACTTGCCGATCTCAAGATTGTGTAGACAATCCTTCCGGCACCGCGTTCTGGAACCGCTTCCGCACTCGGTCACACGTACGGAGTCGGTGAAGACCTTCCTCTCCCCGTCCTAGCGGGCAGCGGAGGTAGTAGATCCCCATAGAATCCCAATAGCACGACGGTGTGGTGGTGGTGGTGGTGGTGGAAGAGAGATTTCTGCAGGGCATTGCCTAAGCCGGAGCAGGACGGTGGAGGAGAGAGGGGTGGCGCCTAGGGTTTGAGGCGAGTGGGACAAGGGGCTAGGGGGTGCACCCCCACCCCTCTTTATATAGAGGGGCGGAGGCCAAGGGGTTCCTATCCCTAGACGAGTTCCCCCCCAACTCGGACACAAGGGGAAGAGGTGGGGACTTGGCCCCCAAGTCTCCCCCTTTCCAAACTAGGGTTTGACCACTTTTTCAAACTAGGGTTTGACCCCAATTCCTTTGGTGGTCGGATTCGCCCCCTTGGGCTTTGGTGCAGCTGGACCAAATGCTCCCCCGCGGCATGCCTCAGCCCAAGTGGCCCCTCCCGGGAAGGTGGACTCACTGGTGGTCCCTCTAGAACATTCTAGAAGCTTTCGGTCAAAATACGAAAAAGTTCGAACCGGAAAATACTTTCCTTTTATGAATCCTATTCTCCAGACCATTCCGGATCTCCTCATGATGTCATGGATCCAATCCGAGACTCCAAAAACATTCGGTCTCTAACTCATATTCCATATCTACTTAAACAACATTGATTCCTTAAGTATGTCATCCTACGATTCGTGAACTATGTAGACATGATCGAGACACCTCTGCGATCAATAACCAATAGAGGGACCTGGGGATCCATAGTGACTCCCACATATTCAACGATGACTTCGCGATTGAATGAACCATTCATATACGATACTGATTCCCTTTGTCGCGTGATACTTTACTTATCCGAGGTTTCATCACCGGTATCTCCATACCTAGTTCAACCTCGTTATCGATAAGTATTCTTTACTCGTATTGTGATGTTACATCCCTTGTGACCTAGTAACATGCTTGCAAGACATTTGGATGACACTCCACCGAGAGGGCCCAGAGTATATCTATATGTCATATGGATGGACAAATCTCACTCTTGATCCATGCACTTCAATCCATAATTTCAGAATACCCAATGCCACCTTTATAACCAATCAGTTATAAAGTGGTGTTTAATGCCATCAAAGCATCCATCCGGTGTTGGTGATTAACATGATCTAATGGTCAAAGGATTATGTTACTATGTATTTGAAAGCTTGTAGCAAACGAACTTAAATGACTCGATCTTATGCTATGCTTACTATGGGTGTGTGTCGATCACCTCATTCTCCTAATGATATGATCTTGTTATTAATAACATCTAATGTCCATGATGAGGAAACCATGATCATATATTAATCAACAAGCTAGTTTAACAAGAGGCTTACTAGGGACTCTTTTATGTTTACAAAACACACAAGTATTAATGTTTCTGGTTAATACAATTATAGCATGGGATGCAAAAATTTATCATAAACACAAAGGTATAATAATAATAATAATAACCACTTTATTATTGCCTCTTGGGCATATCTCCAACAGTCTCCCACTTGCACTAGAGTCAATAATCTAGATTACATGGTAATATACCTAACAGCCATGGCGTTCTCGTGTTGGTCATGTTTTGACTAGGGAGAGGTTTAGTCAATGGATCTGTCACATTCATATATGTGTGTACTTTGCAAATATTCATGTCACCATCTTAGACATGCTTGCGAATAGCATGGAAACGTAGCTTGATATGCTTCAACTTCTTGTGTGACCTTGGCTCCTACGCATTGGCTATGGCACCCAAGTTATCACAAAAGATAGCCATCAGGTCCAACACACTAGGAACCACACCAAGCACCATAATGAACTCCTTCAATCATATCTATTCTTGTGAAGCCTCCGAAGCAGCTATGTATTTCGATTCAGTTGAAGATCTCGCCACAACGCTTTGCTTGGCACTCCTCTAGCTCATTGTTGAACCATTCAAAGTAAATACGTATCCAGACTGTGACTTAGAGTCATCCAGATCGGTGTTCCAACTAGCATCGGTGTAACCATTTACAACGAGATTTTCATCACCTCCATAAGTAAGAACCATATCCTTAGTCCTCTTCAAGTACTTCAGGATATTTTTGACCGTTGTCCAGTGTTCCACTCCTGGATCACTTTGATATATGCTGGTCAAACTAACAACATGTGCGATATTCGGTCTTGTGCACAACATGGCATACATGATAGAACCTATGGCCGAGGCATAGGGGATATTACTCATCCTCTCTCTATCTTCTACCGTTGCTGGACTTTGAGTCTTACTCAAGATCTTACCTGTCAACATGGGCAAGAATCCTTTCTTGCTTTCTTCCATTCTAAACCTCTTTAGATCCTTGTCCAAGTATGTACTTTGTGAAAGTGCTATTAAGCGTCTTGCTATATCTCTATAAATCTTTTTGCCTAAAATGTATGCTTCTTCACCAAGATCCTTCGCTGAAAAACTATTATTCAAATAGGCTTTGACACTTCAAAAAGTTCTATATAATTCCCAATCAACAATATGTCATCCACATATAGTACTGTAACACCCCAGTTTTAGTAAATCATATTTAGGGCTTTGTTTGTGCATCATGAGCATCATATTTTAAATTATGCATTAAATAAATCATGCAAAACCCTAAACCCTAATTTTCTTCCACACTTGAAAATCCATTCAAAATGGTTTTGAATTTTGAAAAACTACAAAAATTATGGAACCCAAATTGTTTACAAGGGTCCCTGCAATATTTGGATATTTGCAAAGTTCTAGTATTTTGAATTGTATCAAAACAGATTTGAAATTCATTTACAAAAGAGAAAATGCAAAAAATAAAAAATAAAAAAACATTTCAGAAAGAAAAATAGTAGCAGCAGCCACTGGGCCGCAGCCCATCTTCCTCCTCCTTCCCTCTCTCCCTGCAATGCGTGACAAAGACCGGCCCATTGACGCCAGGCCCGTACCCGCCGCAAGGTGTTTGCGTCTTCCACCTCGCGCCCGGATGGACAAGCTTCTGTTATGCTTGGCGCCGTCCCCGCCTTGCCGAGATGCCCGCCCCACCAAGATTCTTGCTACCGACGCCGATGATGCCTATAAGACTCCCTGTTGCCGCCAGATAAGCCCTAGCTTCCTCCCTTTCCCCAATTTCTTTCTCTGGCCGGAACCCTAGCTGCAGGTGTTGTGGTGCCCCGTCGATCCCGGCCTCCCCTCTTCCATCGGAGACCACTTCTGGACTGCGTCTTCGACTTGTTCGATTACTCAAAGCACTGCAGAGAAGCCCCAGACGCCGCAATCGGCTCCTTCCCGAGCTCGGTCGTCGCCATTGGCGATCTTGCCGACCTCTCCGGCCTCTCGACCCCTCCGACTGAGGGTGAGCAGTTCTCCCCGACCCCTTTTCCCTCTCCCTTTCGCTCTGTTTCGTGTCTGCGTCGTGCGCTGCCGTCTGACGCCGTCAGTCGTTGTCACAGCCGGTGCTCCGGTGACCAAATCAGAGCGGCGCCGCCGCTACTAGGTCCCCCTCGATGTGCTAGTTCGATTAGGCTAGGTATTCTAGCCCAGCGCACCCTCCTCCGCCATCTTCCACCGCCGTCTGGCCCGTTGGCCGGCGAGCCGACGTGGCTCCTGCGTGGCGTCCACGTGGTGCCTGCGTGGCCCAGGCCCCACCCGCCAGCCTCTCTGGCTAGAGCCAGCCCTAGTGACAAACGCCCCAACCCCTCTGGTGATGTCAGCCTGCTCCTGTGATGATGCAATAAACCTTTTTAAATTGATTTATAATTCTAGAAATTGAATAAAAATTGCAAAATTCATATCTTATTATTTATAAGTCAAAAAAATATAAATAATATATCAAAATGTCTAGAAAAAGGAGAACTATCTATTAGAATTATAATCATGCATTTTTGAACAACTTTGATAGCAAGTTTATTTAGAACAACCTAGTAACCCCTAATAGGTGATTCCGGAGTTTTCCCGAGTTAGGGTTTTTACCCCTCGGAACCCCGATTAAATGGTCGAGCATGCCTTAGGGTTACTTTTCAATACAATTTAACTTGTCATATTATCATTATTGATTGAGCATTGCACCGATGCCATGTGTTGATTGTTTCCTTTCTTTCCGGTGTTTGGTTCTTCTTCGGTAGAATACGATATCGAGATCAAGATCAAAGCCCAAGGTAAACACCATCGAAGATCGAAGAACAATACTTGACCAACTGTAACCAAGTCAAGTACAAGGCTCTAAAGCGCTTGTGGGAATGACCACAGATCTTGCAATCGGCTGAGTAGTAGAAACGAAGGGCAAGGCGGCCAGCCATCTGCGGTCGAGATGAGGGCAAAGACACGGGGTTTTACCAGGTTCGGCCCCGAGTAAAGACCTACTCCTGCTAGATTGTATTATGGAGGTGTTTACAATGGGCGAACTCGGCGACTAGGCGGCGAGTTGCTTGGGTGTATGAGGGAACGTGTCTCTACTCACCCCATAGGGAGGTTTATATAAGCTCACCTCCCCTAGGGTTTACCTATCTCACCCGAGTTGGTTACAACTTGGTAATCATTTAACCTAGTCCATTGGGCCTATCTGCTGCTGGGCCTTCAACTTCCAGTCGCCTGGTACCTCGCTGGGATTTGATCCACTCGTCGTTATGCAGGCCCACGCGCCAGTCCTTGGGCCAGTCGGAAACGTCCCGCTGAGCATACCCCAGTAGGCGTATCCCCATCAGAGTCCCGAGGCCGTCGTTGATTAGGCGTGAGTGGCTGGCGGCAATCGAGTATCGGCTTCAAGTTGGCATCGGTCGAATCGTCGGCGGGCTCTGTATAAAGGAAAAATCGAACCGAAGTCGCGTCCGGGAGAGTCGAGCCAGCGGACGCGGTTTCGCGAAGTGACTTAACGAGCCGTGAGTGGCTGATTGGACCGTCGGCGTGGTCAAACTAGCCGTTAAGGTAACTCAACGGTAACTTCGGCGTAATCATCGCTGTAACGGCCCCACGACTTGGCGGGCAACTCCCACTATATAAGAGGAATGGTAGGCTATCGTAAAGCCAACCGCCCACCATTTTCTCCAGTGCACATCTTCCTTCCTTTGATTCCGCGATCGACCGCAATCTTCCGACCTCCGAGAACCTCAGCCATGGCCCTCTCCACGAACCTTGGGGTAGATCCAATGCACCCGGTGGCCTCCTTCGAGGAGGCGGAATCCTGAGGCGGCTTTGGCGTATCCCGCCGGAAACCACCCCAACCCGCGAGAGAGAGTTAAATGCCTTCACTAGCCACCTCGGCGGGGTTAGGGTTCCCCATCCTTGTTCTTCGAACGGCTGCGCCTACTACGAGATCCAGCCTCGGATCTGGGTCCCCATAGTATCGAGCAGCTCGCCATCTTCGTGGCGTTGCGAGTGCTACTGGCTGCGGCCCTATTTTCCCCTGTGGCAAGATCTGTTCCATGGACGGATCACGCGAGGCGGCTGACCCAATGCTAGCAGGCGGCTTGACTTTCAACTCAAATCCAAAGCCTCCTTTTTCGACTGATCTGCCCGGTAAGCCAAAGCGGCGGAAAAAGTCATGGTTCTACGTGACCGAGGCGACTCGGGCGGCGGCGATCGCGGTACTCGGCTAATCGTTCGAGCGCCATCTCCAGGTCGGCAAGCTCCCGACGACCAGCGGATGGTCGTCGACGAGATGCTCCGGACCATCCATGATGCGAAGAAGAAGGGCCTCGGACGGTAAACCTTTGTACAATTGTTGGCTTGGCGGCGGCTCGTTCGCTCGCCAGCGACCATGTACCCGACACGGGCGGGAGACCCGACCAGCCTGCCTCGCCGAGTGGAAGCTGGAGGACTACCTCTCGGTGAAGAAGATCACCAGCGACATCTGCGGGCCAGCTGGGGTGCCTCCCTACATGAAGCGTCCGCCCGACGGTAATCCTTTTATCTTGTTCGCGATGCGGCGTGTGCGATCGCGGTAACTCTAACTCTGTCTCGTGTTTGACGGCTATTCCAAGTGGTGGAAGGGTGGTTACCACCCGCCCGACGAGGCCCCGAGCCATCCGCCCGGGACACAAGCGAAGTCGCCACCGCCAAGGGTAACGAGACGGCGAGGAGTCCGAAGGAGATTGCCTTGGCGAAAGACCCGCGAACGCGTCGGTAGCGATCGAGGCGAGGAGCCTCGGCGTCATGGCGATGACGAACTCCAGAGACCACCTCGCGCCGTCGAGCTCCGCGAAGAAGAAGAGAAGAAGGCGAGGCCCCCGAGAAGGAAGATGAAGCCGCCGAAGGTGGCTTCACCGCCACACTCAACGAGCAGCTCGGATGCTCAGTGCTCGGCCGGTGACGGCGCAGTTCCGGCGACCACCGCGCTAGATGCGCCCTCTACGGAAGCTCCGCTGGCCTCAATGCCTCCGCCATTCGCGTCGGTTTCTGGGCTAGGGAAGGCTCCGGTCGTGGCGACTTCGCCTCGCAAGGAGGTCCCGAGCGCGGTGGCCTCGCCCCGCAAGGAAGTTCCGGCCGCGGTGGCCCCAATTCACGAGGAGGCCTCCCAAGAAAGCGCCGGGCGCCAACCGCTACGTCAACGTCAAAGAAGCGTCATATCCAGGGCCCCGGCGTCCACGGAGGGCTTAGTCGCCGATTAGGCCTTGAAGAAAAACCGGCTGGTGGCCTTTCGAGGCTGCGCTTCATTCGATCGCCAAGTGAGTGCATTCGGCATTCCTTATTTTCCTTTAGTACTTTGATTGTCTTTTATTGATTTGATTCAATATGCGGGACGGAGTGAAGAAGATGGGTCACCCGACCGTGGCCAAGGTATCCTCCGCTGGCGAGGAAGACCCTTCCATAGCGGAAAAGTGAAGGTCGCCGCCTCAGCGGAAGCAGCAAGAAGGCGAGGCGGCGACATCGTCGCCGTCTCTCGATATTGCGGCGGCGGCTGGACCAGCGATGGAAACAGCCGCGTCTGAAGGAGGCGTTCCTTGCCCGGAGGGCGACTTCCTTTGGGGCGGCGCCTCGGTTGCTACCTTCCCGTTTCGTGACCAAGCGGCCCGCAGCGAGTGGGGCTGCGACCGAGCCCGCTCGGGACCATCGGCTGAAACCGACCAACGTCGCGGGCACACGGCGCTTTGGCGTCTGTGGACGGTACAACTTCACGGCATGCTTGGTACGGCCCTCGGTACCTCCGGTCCCGAGGATCAGGTCGGTGCTTAGCGGCGGCTTGATTCTTATAATTACTTGCTTTGTACTTTCAAATCCAGTCCCGAGTGCATGCGCTAAATTTTAGCGGTATGCACCGAGGAATTTCGTGGTCGCCGGTCCCGAGTGCGCACCGCTAAATTTTGGTGGGCGAGAAATTTTCATGATCGCGGTCCCGAGTGCGCACCGCTAAATTTTAGCGGGTGGGCCTGAAAAAACCATGTTCTTGACTTGAAGATGTACAGTCTGCAGCTGGAGTCGGCAGAGCGATTGGCTGCGGCAGCGTCTTTGAGAAGGGCGGCCGCTCTCGAAGCAAACAAGGAGCTTGAGTTGTTGCTGCAGCGGAGGTGGCTCGCCAGAGCTTGTCCTCGGAGAACCGGAGGCTGCGGTGCGTTAGGCACCGCCCGCGAAGATCGCCGACCTCGGCGCGAATCTGCGGGAGGCAAAGAAGAAAGCTCGGCAGGCGGCGAAGGCCGCCATGCGGCGCGGAGGACGACGAAGGCGTCGAAGCCCTCATTGTTGGGCAGGCGACCATACATCGCTTCAAAGTTTCATCACGGGACTCGTCCGCCCATTGCTTGGTGAGTGTCTTCCTGTCTTTTGATTGTATTGTTTGTGGTTTCCATGGTACTCATACTTGTCTTCTTCTCGGTCGTGTTATTGGCTGCCAAGAAGCGAACTCTCTGACGAGGGAGTGCGTAAGCATGCTTTCGTCGACTTCGGCGACTGTCGGCGACCTGCATCCGCGCTACCTCCAAGATGTCGCCCACCGAGGTTATTCGGTGACCTCGTTGAGGTGTGGGAGTACTTGGAGAAGGCGCCCGATCGTGAGAGTTCATGGCAGCGGTCGGCGTTTCGTGGAACATCGGCAGCCTTGAGCCTTGGACTCGCCTTACCTTGCGAGGACTTCGATCTCGGCGATGTGAGGTGGGTACCCTTCATCGTGGCGCGGTGGATCTGTCCGAGGTTCTCAAGCTGCGAACGCTTGCCGGCGTACTCGGGCGCTGCAGGCGATGGGCGACCTCCTTCCTTACGAAGCGGTCGTCGCGAGCGACCCGAGCCGCATCGCGACTTCAAGGTTGAGCAGCCTTTCCGCTCGGCGATGGCGGGCGGTGCGGACGTATCCGTCAAACCCGTACAGCGTTCATCGAGGCCGGGATCTTTGGCGCCTCGTCGTCAGCTGCGAGTAGTGTAGTTTGCCTAAATGTGTTAGCAGCGATTCTGCCGGTAGGCATATTTTGTAATGTAAGACAATGCGATATGCGATTGAATGGAACGTTGTGTTCATTTTGCTATTTGTTTGCGTGTTTTGGATTGATTTTGGGTGAGTCCCCGAGCGCGTCCGTCCTTTTGTGGGGTTCACCTTATATATGATGTTTTGTTGTTTATCATGTGTGTTGTTGGTTTAGTCGACTACTTGAGCTCGGAGAGCCGATCAAGGCGACTCCTTGAGTGCTCTGCTTTACCGTTTTCCCGACGTGAACGGGGCGGGTGGCCGAGTCCCCAGCGTGGTACTTGGTAGTTCGAGCGACTCGAGGGTGGTTGAGGACTGAGCGTTGGTGTGAGCGTCACTCCTGCTGGCCGGTGGGTCGGTCGCGTGGCGAGTCTGGCACGCTCTCTTACTTGGCGTTTTCCACTGTCCGATCGAGGAACTGGTATTCAGTCCCGGCGTGGTACTTAGCCGCTCGAGTCGCTATGCCGAGGATGCGGAGGACCAGGTCATTGGGAAGCGATGATGATGTCTTGGTTCGTAAAACCCGGTCGAGCTAGGCGACTCCGATGGGGCTCGAATTGGCGTTTTTAGTGGACGATGCAAGACCTGAAATGACTCGGTGCTCTTACATCGCACTACTTAGCCGTGCGGTCGCTGTACCAAGGGTTGACTTCTGTATTTTAGCATGGCTGTTAATTACAGTGCGAGTGGCACAAGGCATGGAGAGTAGGCAATTTTGCGGTAACCGTTTCTTTTATTCATAGCGGAGAGTACATATGTGGGGTTCTAGGAATAGAACTTCCGGAGGAGATTTACATTCCATGGCCGCTTGCGTCGAGTTCGCCGTCCCCGCGACGTCGACGAGTAGTAAGCGTCGTTGCGGTCTGGCGCCCAATAATAGCGAACGGGCCTTCCACGGAGGGAGAGCTTGTGCATGCCCTTCTTGTCTGGATGAGGCGTAGCACCGTCGCCTTCTGGAAGGTGCGGGTTTTCACCCGTCGGTGTGGTAGCGGAGTCCTTCTGATAGATGGCGGTCGCGATCGAGGCGGTCGCGTGCTTCATCGAGTTGATCGAGCCCGTCTTGGCGGGCCAGCTGTTCGGCCTCAGTATAGTGGGCGACCCGGCAAGTCGTGTTCGAGGTCGGTGGGCATGACTGCCGTAGTAGACCATGAAGAAGGAGTGAATCCATCGACTGTTGACCGAGGTGCATTCCCGGATGACGGAGGAGCTCGTCAACCCAGCATCCAGTGCGCTCGAGTGGTACTTGGAGTCGGCTTGGCCGTGGAGGATGCTTTGGTTGGCTCATTCCGCTGGCCATTGGATTCGGGTGTCTGACGCGAGGTCGAGCGGATGTGGTGCTCTTCACAAAATTCGCCATTGCTCCCTTGGCGAAGTTTGTGCCGTTGTCCGTGATGATGCTGTTGGGGAACCGTGGCGGTATATGAGCTCGCGTAGGAACTTAGTGGCGGTCTTCCGTCGCATTTCGGACTGGCTTGGCCTCTACCCACTTTGAATTTGTCGGCGACCAGCAGATGGGTGTAACGGAGGGGCCTTCTTGAAGGGCCTACCATGTCCATGCCCCATACAGCGAATGGCGGTGATGGGGATTGTTTTGGCCTTGAGCTCGATACGTGCGTCGATTGGCGTACGGCATCCGGCGCATCGCTGGCGATGTCGGCGTCGGCGTGTCGCGGTGGGCCAATAGAAGCCGTGTCGCATGGCCTTGGCGACCGAGGCGGCGGCGGCGTGATGGCCGCGATCGCTGAGTGGATGTCGTGGAGGATTTTGCGTCCTTGACGGTTGGGCAACGTTGGAACACTCGGTGACGCTGCGCTTGTAGCTCGCCGTCGATGATGGTGTAAGACTTGCATCGGCGGCGATCATTCGAGCATTTGTCGTCTGCGGCGGTGCCGCTTTCGGTAAGCGATGTAGGGCTTGGTCGATCGTCGGCTCGGTGATGAGTGCGACCAAGGCTGCCTCTGGTTGGGCGGGACTCCAATGTCGATCTCCTCGGGGAGGCGATGGCGTGAAGATTGTGTCGAGGAACACGCGGTGGTGGTGCGAGTCGAGCCGACCCAATGCGAGAGGGCGTCGGCCTCCTCGTTTTCTCCTGTCGATCCACTCGTGAGTAGCCGTGAAGTGGCCACCTTGTCCACCTCTTGGCGATACGCGCCATGGTGGGGAGACGGCGTCGCGGTGCGGCAACTTGCCCGCAACGAGGTCGGAGTCTCCGTAGCATCGGCGATTGACGCTCATCTCCTTGCGGCTCGCATGCCGTGGAGTAGGGCCTCGTATTCAGCCATGTTGTTGGTGCAGGCGTGAATTCGGCGGAGGATGTAGCGGAGCTTGTCGCCTTTGGTGAGGTCGGCACTATCCCGCTCCTGCCGTCCGCGTTCTTGGACCCGTCGAAGTGCGGCTCGATAATGGAGAATGCGGCGGCTTCTCTCTTGGGCCTCCTCCCGGTCGGCGAGGAAGTCTGCCGATGCCTGCGACTTAATCGCCGCCGTGGCTCATATTTAATGTTGTGGCCGATCTCGACGGCCCACTTGGCGCCCGGTCGCCTCGCGATTCGGATGATATCTTGTAGTGGAGGAGGCGACCGTGATCGGGTGCTCACAGTAGTCTGGCAGGCGCTGAGCCCTGAAGACCGCGTATACCAGTTTTTGGCGTGGGTATCTGGCGCGACTCGGTGAGGACCTCGCTGATGTAGTACACCGGCTGGACCGGCGCTCCTTTCCTTCCTCTGGTCGTTCGACGACCATTACAGCACGGCGGCGCTCGGACGCGACGTAAACCAGCATGGGCTCTTTGTCACCGGTGCGTGAGTAGCACCTTTGAGGTCGCGCGTCGTCCGCCTCCTTGTCCCCGGAAGGTGGGGTTCTTGCGCATCGAGCGGTATAGGGCATCGCCTTTTCGCCCAAAGGGATGAAACGGCGAGAGCTACTCGCCCGCCCGGCCTCGGGCGTCGCAGCACTCGGGTTTCCGAGCAGGCGATCGTGTCGATCTTCGTTGGGTTTGCCTCGATCCCTCGTTTGGAGACGACGTATCGCAGTAGTTGCCCGGCGGGTACACCGAAGGTGCACTTGTTTGGATTGAGCTTTATCTTGTACCTTCGCAGATTGGCGAAGGTCTCTGCTAGGTCGGCGAGTAGGTCGCCTTGGCGAGCGGATTTCACGACCACGTCGTCGATGTAGACGTGGATGTTGCGCCAATTTGGCTCGCGAGGCATTCTTGCATGCACCGCTGGTAGGTTGCTCCGGCGTTCTTGAGGCCGAAGGTCATGGCGGTGTAGCGAAGGCTCGAATGGCGTGATGAGCGCCGTCTTCTCCTCGTCCTCGACATCCATTTTGATCTGGTTATACCGGTAGGCGTCGAGGAACAGCGACTCGAACCCGGTGGAATCGATTATCCGATCGATCCGCGGGAGGACGAACTGCTCCTTTGGGCGCGCTGTTGAGGTTTGTGTAGTCGATACACATTCTCCAGTCCCGTTCTTCTTCTCGACCAGGACTGGGTTTGCGGCCACTTGGAGTATTTAATTGGCGGATGAAGCGGCGTGAGTAGACGCTGCACTTCCTCGGCGATTGCCCGGCGTTCTTCGTTGAAGGGCGTGGCGGCTGACCGGGTCGCACTTTGGGGTCGGCGTTTTTGTGCTCGGAGCTCCCTAGGGACACCGGGCATGTCGGAGGGTTTCCATGCGAAGATGTCCTGTTCTCACGGAGGAACTCGATGAGCGCCTTCCTATCTTTGGGCTCATGCCTGTCCCGATCGTCACCACTGGCTGAGTCGCTGGGACCAGCTCAACGGTGCAGTGTCGTCGTAGCCTCGAATGTTGAGGTGTTTGCCCTCGAGTTTGGCTTCTTGAGTATCGTGGGGTCGTCGTTGTTAACCCGCTCGCGTATTGGCGAGCTCGTCGGCGTGATTAGTTTGCCGCGATGACGGCGTCGGCGAGTTCGGCTCCTTTGGCTCGCGTTCGGCGGCCATGTCGGGTCGCCGTTGATGGTGATGACTCCGCATGGCCGGGAGCTTCATCGCGTTATGCAGCGTGGTGGCGCCGCCATGAATTTGGCGAACGCTGGCGCCCTAGGACGCGATGGTAAGGGCTGTCGAATGGCACCAGCTCGAAGGCGATCCGCTCGGTGCGGAAGTTCGCTGTACGAAGGTGACGGTAGCGTGACCTTGCCGATCGGGTACGCCTTCCGACGGGGCGATGCCGTGGGCGTGGTGTGGGTGGTCTCGATCATCATTGCGGGGCCGCAATGCCGCTGAAGGTGTCGAGGTAGAGGATGTTGATGGAGCTGCCGTCCGCCAGTGTCTTGGGGAGCGATGGTCGCCAACCTTGGGCTTGACCACCAAGGCGACTCGTCACAGGTACTCGATGCGTGGCGGTGGTCTTGCGGCTCGGTGATGGGCTGTTCCGACCAGTTGAGGAACGGGGGCGTCTGTTTGGGCCACCGCGTTGACGGCGGCAGCGCGATGACCTTCTTCTCGCTTCGTGTTGAAGCTGTGAAGGTATGGGCGAGCGGCTACTTTGCGAATTTTCCGCCATTTGGCGGGTCGTTGTCGGTGTCTTCCGCGCGTGCGTGCCTTCTCGATCTCCACGAGGGTGTGGCGGTCGGCGGTGGTGTGCGTGGCGGGCTTTCCTTCCCTCTTGAAACGCACATGGTTGGTTAAGGAGGCCGCGGGGTCGAACCAGCTTGTTCTTGTAGTTCCGCCATCGCCGTCGTTGCCCTCCGTCACGGCGGTAGCTCTTGGGGTCGCGTTATGCGTGCCCGGCGTTGGCGGCAATCGACTTCGCGGCGCTTCGCGCTTTGAGTGGCGAAGTGCCGCTTATGGTCGGTTCGGCCACCGTCGTTGCGCCCGTCTTGTTGCCCTCCGGACTCGTCGTCGGCGTCTTGGTTGGGATCCTCCTCGGCGTCTTGTTTGGCGATCTCGAGGAGGTCGGGATGTTGTCGAGTGTGCGGGCGTGTCGCTTGAGCTTGGCGACTAGAGGCTCGTGGCACGAGGTCTTGAAGCAATGGATCGCGGTGTCGGGTGGATGCCGATCGCGTTGTACTGAGCTCTTGCCACCGTTGGACCCAGTTGCGGGTCGACTCGCGGGGTCCCTGGGCGCATCGTTCCAGTCCTCGATGGTGGTGGCGGGTGTAGGAGCACTCGAAGTGCTGACGAAGCGTCTCGCATTTCCTCCGTGAGTCGATACTGTCACGGGGGCGTGTTGATCCATTGCCTGCACGTCCCTCCATCATCGATTGGGAGGTAACAGGCGGCGGTAGGTCGATGTGACCCGCGATCCCCATTGCCATGAGGTATGTGTCGAGACAGACCGCGGGGTCGTGCAGTCGTATTTTCGATCTCCTTTGGCGCCTTGAAGTTTGGTGGGTACTTTGCCTCGGATCATTGGTCCGAAGCACTTAGGGCCCTAGTCGTGGCGACCCCATAGGCTCGCCATCGCGCGCGGTAGTTAGGGTGTGCCGCAGAGTCGTCGGGCTGGCGCGCCGCCATTTAGTTGTTGATGATGTGAGTGCGGCGTCGATTGGTTCTCCGTTAGCGGCCGAAGTTGGTCGCCTTGGATCGTTGGTGGAGAGTGCCGCATTCGCGGGTCGGCGTTGGAGCTGCGGTGGCTCGGTGGCGGGCAATTGAGGTGTTTGCCACGCTGGACAGCCGCTGAGGCCCTAACTTCGAGGAGGCGAGTATACTCGCCCTTGCAGTCGGCGCCGCTCTTTGATGTTCCACGGCCTCGCGTAGGGCCACGTCTTGGATTTGTAAGGCGCGTCGCGTGGCCGTGATGCTATCGGCTGCTGCTCGGCCTGCCACGAGGTTGTCCATCGGGGTGGAGAACGATGGGAGGCCGTTAGCGTCTCGCTCCGCGAGAGCGACTATCCGCGGCTGGTCCACAGGAGTGCGGTTGGGTGGTGGTGGGGCACCCATCGCCGTCGATCTGGCGGGCGGCTTCCTCTGGTGGCGCGTTCTCGCAGATCGCTCGGCTATCTTGGCGGAGTCGCTTTTCGTCGAAGTTCAGGGCGCCCTGAACGGTGGGGTTCGGCGTGACTGATCCGCTGCTGGTGGTAGCGTGGCAGTTCTGTGCTGTCACACCTTTCGCCGAGGCGAAATTTTTTCGCTCGCTGCTTTTCTCTGCCTCCGCCAACTTCAGCGGAGTTCCTCGACCTCCGTCGCCGTGGCGTTAGGAGGATCGGGGTGGAGAAAGGGTCCTCCGGCGGATCGGTGCGGTGGCCATGTAGGTCGCGGCATGGCGGGCACCGTCGTGGAGGTCGGCGAATTTTCCGACCGGTCGAATGAAGATCCGAGGATGGAGGGTCCTCGAAATCTCCGCGTTGGAGACTGGGCGATGGAGCCCGCGGATGAGGTCATGGTGATGGATCCAGCGAGTGGCGGGGTCGCCAGTCGGCGTCGTCGGTGAGCGCGTCTTCTGGCCCGAGTTTTCGCCACGTTGTTGTGGGCGAGTTGTACTCGAGGCGGCGGTGGATCGTGCGGATCTGGCTCTCGGAGAGCCGATCGCGTGGTGGCGACTTCGCGGATGCGAGCGAGTCCTCCGAGGCGATGGCGTCGGTGAGGCCGGCGAAGGCTGATCGTGCGTTGGCGGGATCACGTTGTGGTGACGTCGCGCCCGGGGCGTAGCTGCTCGGCAAGATCTGGAGCATCTCGCCGATCGCTATCATGCGGCGGTGGCGACCGTCGTTGATGGGCAGATTGGATCTCGCGCGAACACCGGCGGACCGGCCAGGCCCCACGGTGGGCGCCAGCGTGGGAATGACCACGGCGATCTTGCAATCGGCGGTAGTAGAATGAAGGCAAGGGCAGCCATCTGCGGTGCGAGATGAGGGCAAAGACACGAGGTTTTACCCAGGTTCGGCCCCGGAGGTAAAGACCTACTCCTGCTAGATTGTATTATGGAGGTGTTTACAATGGGCGAACTCGGCGACTAGGCGGCGAGAGTTGCTTGGGTGTATGAGGGCGTGTCTCTACTCACCCCATAGGGAGGTTTATATAAGCTCACCTCCCCTAGGGTTTACATATCTCAACCGACTTGGTTACAACCGGTAATCATTTAACCTAGTCCGATCGGGCCTATCTGCTACTTTGGGCCTTCAACTTCGATACTGGTACCTCGCTGGGCTTCGATCCACTCGCCGTTATGCAGGCCCACTCGCCAGCCCTTGGGCCAGTCGGAAACGTCCCGCTGAGCATACCCCAGTAGGCGTATCCCCATCACTGCTTATCGGTTATCAACTGGCAAAGGCAAGCATAGCCCCACCATGATATAAGCCTATGATTTTGAAAGTATTTCAATTATGCCATGATGCATACGATTCTATTGTGGTCTTTTATCGATATATAGAGTATCCTATCTATTGCATTACTCCCTTTTAGCTTATATTACTTGATCCACTGCTCCTAGCATAACTAGGTTTGGCTTGTGTGCACTGCTAGAGCTAATATTTGTGTCCTGCTTAGCCATGCATAGCTGTTGAGTTTGGTTCAGCCAGATGATGTATCAGATGCAGATAATCTAGTATGACAGGAGAACATGATGAGATGAGATCAGTGATATGAGATTAAACTTTCTAAGTCTTGTATGGGAGGCCACGGTGGGATGTGGTTTTTTCTAGTCCCATGCTCGCCACCACTAGGACCCGAGTTCTTGCCTCTTGAACCAAGACGGCGTCTGACCACATGGGGTTTATGGGGACCCCTGATTGACTAACTTGCCTAGTAGATTCCATGAGTCACATAGTTCGGGCATTCCATTCGACATATGCATTGAAAACGTTTTCGAAAGAGGGGGTGAAGGAGGTGCATTCATACAGGTAGGGAAGCGTGGACCGGGTTGCTTGTGATCGATGGAGCCCCTAGTAAACCAACCTAGACTCACATCTTTAAGTACCGGCTTCGAGATTTGACCCATTACGGCGGAACCATACTTATTGCGTGACTCATGGTCTTGGCGAAAGCAAGGTAAAGTTCGTGTCTAACCACCCTCTGTCGGCCTTCCAAGAAAGAGGGCTAATGATTCTGACATTAAGAGAAGGTTAGTACGTGTGGGTAAAGTTGTACACCCCTGCAGGGTAATAATCTTTCAGAAAGCCATGTCCACGGCTACGTACGACTTGGGAACGGATGTGAGATCATAGAGAACATGAACCTAATCGTAAAACTTGGCAGATGAACGTGTGATTAAGGATGCTTCCTCATGGGTACGAGGGGGTGATCCTAGTTCAGGAGATGATGATGATTTGGTGGATATCAAAAGATGATGATCAATACTTTGGAGATGTCTCTCTCTTATCCCCTTTTAAAATACTCTGAATAGACGAGCGTCTTCTCTCTCCCTTGTTTTATAAACAAAGATGGCTTTATGCAAAACAACTCTACCAGCCATAAGTCTTGCGGAGTACACCATGCACTAACCCTTGCTTTGTTGATACTTTTGGCAGAGTAAGTGTTCCCCTGAAGACGAGTTCCGTACTACATCGACATCAACAAGTAGCTTGGGGTTCCCGGCCGGCAGCCTGGAATATATGGGCTGGGACGTCATCGTTATGCTTCAGGCCTCTTAGGCCATTTGTTAAGTTTGCTATACTTAATAGCATAATTTGCCTTCCGTTGTTTGATGTTTGTGGTCAGTGACCTATGCTTGTAATATTTTGGTTCTCTGCTCAGTTATGAGCTTGCTGTAATAAATTTTGTGTCGTAGGGTCACTGTTGTGTTACCGATGCTTCACTAGATATTATCGAGCTCAAGGTTAAGCTTATATGTCGGGAGGTAGGATTTTAGCCCTGATCCTGTGGGTGTCACAGTCTTGGTATCGAGCGATACCGTGAGGAAACCTTGCTATTGGTGTTGAGTCTAGTGTTTGTGAAAACTATTTCAAAGATGAAAAGTATTTGCGACAACTCTAGTATGCTTCTTTTCTCCTTATCCAGTTTCGCTCTAACTCTGGGTCATCTTATCTGGTGTTGACTTTTGAAAAGTTTTGATATCTCTTCTAGTCTTTCAAAGCTTATGTGCCTTTTTGGCATGTCGTTCTCGGCCATTGACCTAGTGTTGAATTCTTTAGAGTTGTGTGTTGTGAATTCCTTGTTTCCCTTTGCTCTTGTTCATCGAGAGATTCCTTTCTATCATGATCTCTCTATCTTTGGACCCACAATATTATATTGTTGGATCTGCGATGTTACATTCTAGGCTTTGAGGTTTCCTTTCGCCTTGTTTGCCTCCTTTTTATTTGTTTGGGTACTTCAGAAGTCTTCTCTTCTCTTGGAAGCTACCTCGTAATTATTACCTTGTAGTGTACGCTAAGTCACTCAAGTAGTAGTTACTCTTCTCTTTGGGTTTTAACCCTTGGACTTGAACCTAAGATCCCTGATTGTGCCAGATTCTGGTGTTGTGAATCTTGTACATGAAGCTGACCTTTAACCCAAGATCCATTCCTTTAACCCCTGACGTTAATGTTCACACATTACCTCAATATGGCTGGTATTACAATTCTAGCCTTCAAGCTTGTGGTTATTGTCGCAATTGATTTGTGACAACTAAGGACTACCCCTACCACTAGCTATGGCAGATGTTCTTTAATGGAACCAAATAGATCACGACAAGAGTACTCCTCGTGAGTCTCGCATCTATATTCGTGACTCTACCACACCATACCTCTTCTATGCATTTGTTTCCGGAAGATTGATAATTTATGCATCCACATCTCCTGATTCTATCTTGAGCATGTTCCTTTCCCCTTGTTATTTTCCGACCTTTGTCTACCAGTTGGTAGCCAAGTAGTAAATGTGCATCGGTGTCTTTCAAAGCAAAATACTCTTGTGGTCCTTCAAGACAAATCATTTCGGGATGTCTAGGAGAAACAAACTCCAGTACCTCGTGATATCTAGGACCAGGTTGAAGTGTTGTAATTCGCAGATAAGAGGCATTGGGTGTCTTTCATCTGTTCCACCTTAAAGTATCACAATCTTTTACACTAAGAGGTCGTGCTGAGTTTTATGACCCCTTAATGAAGTGATGCTTTCACACATCTTTACCCACCCTTCATCGAGCTTTCGTGCTCATGAGTGATCCGTGTGCGTAATAATGTGGTCATCTGAGATTCTTAGCAATTATTATTGTTTTGAACTCTAAGGACATTTGTGTCATTCTTAGTATGATTGGTTAACCTTATCACTAAGCAAAGGATGATTGTGATACCAAGTCCGTTATTCTTGTGCACTCTCTTCGGTCAAAGAGTTAGGTTTATGCCGAAGCTCTAAGACTATGTCTTCTTGCCTTACCAAGCAAGTTTCCTCTTGAACTAAGTGACATGTCAGTGGTTCGTAATATTCTGGATGTCTTCTAGAAGTACCGCCATGTTGCCACATGACCGTGTTGTCAAGTTCTTGAGCAAGCAAGTTCTCTGAACTACTCCTTTCTCCAAGCATCCGTACTGGAAATCCCTGAACTAGTTGGTTGAGCTTAAACAACAACTTGGAGAGTTGTAAGACAAAAGTGTTATCCGACTCGGTTCCTCCTTAAAGGTATGTCTAGTTTTGTTTGTGTTGAAGAAAGATAGTATTTCCTTTGAGGATATGTTATCTTCCCCCATCTTTGATTTGATTTGGGTTATCGTCAAGTCAAATTCAGTTCCAAGGACTATCTTGATGGTGTTTCTTCCTGTGATGTTTCACTTGAGTACATCTTCATGTCTTTGGTCTGACCAATACGCTCACCTCGTTCATACGACATATGAGTCCATCTTCTTGGAGTGTCTCCATAAGTTTGTTGTTGAGCCCATCGACAATATCCTTATCTTCTCCATGCTAGATTTGATTCATATGGAACATTTGGCATTAATTTTGGAAAATTTTGAGAACCATCTTCGTATTATCTCAAAGTATGTGTTCTGGATGTTAGAAGTAACCTTCTCTGGTTCACGTGCAATTGTTGAAAGATGTCGCCGTGGATTCGAGAAGAGTTATCTCCGTTCCTTAAGGACACATGTGTGTTTTATTGTTAGTACTTTATATCTGTGAAGTTGTCCTTCGACAAGTTGCTAATACATGGGTCTAGCAATCTAGCTCAGTCTCTTGGATCTTGACATTGTAGTCCCTGTCTTCAGAATCTAGTGACTTTACCTTTGCGGTAAATGTTGCAAATTTTCTATTCAGACATCCTGAGTCTGAAGTATCATCTCACCTAACCAAATCTAAATATCAATCAGATATAATGGTTGGTGTTCCTCAAGGTTTTGACATAGGTCTATTTGTAAATCTGGCAAGATTGATGTAATGGTTGACACATTTAGCCGGAAAGATCCATTCTTCATATTCCTTTGATTCAGCAATATCAACCACTCTTCATGAGGCTTCCTCTATGATTTATTATAGGAGTTGTGCTTATGGTTTCCTTCACCTCCGAAGCCCGGCCTTTACTTGATGTTTGATTTCTCGAACATCAAGGAGAACATTAAAAGTAGTGTTGCTAAATGTCTCGGTTGATCCTCGGATGACGAGGTTTGATCTCATCAATGCCCATTGTTATGGACTTGGGTTTTGGAAAGATGGGGATCTTGGAGATCGTGTACGGTTAGCAAACAAGCAACACGGGGACACAAGGTTTTCCCAGTTCAGCCCGAGGGAAAACCCTACTCCTGCTTATACGCTCTTGATTACGGCGGGCAAGGTTCTGAGGTGCAGATGCAATCTGGGCGTGGAGGTGTGTATCGAAAGTATGAGTCGAGATCTAGGTTGTGCCCTCTGGCCTTTATATAGACTTAGGCGGTCCGGGCATAGACCTAGTCGATTCTGAGTTCTAGGGTTTTACCCCTTTGAATTTCCTATCTACTCTAATCTTGCTCTCCAAGGATCCGAAGGCGTCATGGGCCTGGGCCACCCGAAAGTCTTCATGGGCCGGCGTACATTTGTCGTGGGCCTTCCTTGGGCTGGACTAGGTATGCTGAGATCATGCACCCGCGGGGTATAACCATGTCAGTAGCGCCCGAGTGATCAGTCGAATCGTAGGTTCGGCTGAGGACTCTTCAATCTTCCGGGTAAAACTATGTATTTCAATAGTTCATGTGCAGGGATTGTTGATGCATGTGCCTGACTCACCCGACAGATCAGGGTCAGTTAACTGTCTTAGGACGAAACAACACGATCTTCCTCAGGTTCGAGTCCCTCAACTCGAACCTGGAACATATGCTGGTGTAATTCGACCCAGGCCATGGAGGACTTACAGGAGTGGAATTCCAGTGATTTTAATTGATGTACCCAACACGTCCGTCGGGATTTTTCATCGCGCCTGTTGGCACGGGTTCATACTTAGCAGAGCGCAGTCGTGTGCGTTGCCAGGCCATCAGATGATATCTGTAGGTCTTATCTTTGTGTCGCAGACACAACATCCGAATGTTTGTCACCGCGAAGGTGTTTCGGGTGGCCAAGGAGATCGTTTCTCACTCAATGTTTTGTTGGGGCAGAGTTGCCGTATGGTTTTTGCATGCTGATCCGAAAGATCGCAGTCGAAGAATTCATAGGGTCTTGGCAGGCCCCTATGGGAGTAGCCCGAGTGTGCGTGAGTCGTGGGCTCGGAGACTTTAGTTCAAACATTGTTCGGTTGTTAAGTCCAGGACTCAAAAAATTCGGATGCTTAAATCCATCCTCCCTATGGGAGCCCCAGTCCGTGGTGGAGTCGTAGACTCGACGTAGGACTCGAAGATACAGCACATTTTTATTCATCCTTCGGGTGCGCGGCCAGCGCTCCTAATAGGAGTAGCCCCCGAGTATTTAGTCGAATCGTAGATTCGAGTGAGTACTCTTAGCTTTGAAGCCGAAGAACTTGTAGTTGTTGCTAGTATAGCTTTTGATGACATCAGTGCTGACGATCAATGACCTCAAGCGTCTGCTGCGCCAGAGATGACTTGACTGGACGAACGTGGGTCCCACTTGCTGACCTTGAATTGACCGGTCACGCGCGGCGTGGAGATAATTACGGCGTCTCCTCGATTTCCGTGCGTAGTGGACGGCGTGGTAACGACGGTTCGTTGTAATGCTGACATGTGTCTGGCCAGATCTGCCGTTGGCTTTTGGTCTTATGGATGGACGACTGCCGTGCATCGTCCTAGTCGTTATAATCATTGGGGAAAGTTGCAGTTTGTTTTCACCGCATCAGTTCTTGTTTTCACTGCCCCCTTGTGCTCCAGCGATTCTTGCTGCGCGCTGGAATTTCCTTCCACATTTCCATCTTCCCTTCTGCGCTCTCACCGCCGGCGCCACCGTAGCGTGATGGGGAAATTGAAGAAGTCATCATCTGCGGTTGGTACCAGCGCCGCCGGAGGAAAGAAAGGCGCCACTGCTACCCGTGTCACCGACGGTGGTTCGCGGCGATCAGAGACGCGGGAGAGTGATCTCCGCAAGCTTCACGAGCGGGGCTTGATCCCGCAGGATAGGGAGGCCGTCAGACTCCCCGGCAACGAGGTAATCCCCCGTCCCCCTGATGGGTATCGGGTTATGTTTCTCTCCTTCATTATGCGTGGGTTTTCCTTTCCAGTCCACAACTTCCTCTGTGGGCTGCTCTTTCTCTATGGCATCCAGCTGCATCATCTTTCGCCCAATTCTCTTATTCATATTGCTTGTTTCATCACTTTCTGCGAGTGTTGGCTCGGCATTGAGCCGCACTTTGGCCTCTTCCAGAAACTTTATTCCGTGAAGAGGCAGTCTGGTTCGGATGGTGTTTATCCCATTGGGGGTTGCATCATCTCCCTCAGTCCCAATCTGCTTTTCTTTTCCTTTTCCATGTCCGAATCTGTTCAGTACTGGCGGAGGCGATGGTTTTATATCCGTGACTCCGTAGTGCCTAGGCAAGATTTTGGTCTTGTTCCTTTTGACCCCTCCCAAAAAATTGAGCCGAAAAGGTCCTTGATGGCGAGGAGGCGGAGATAGAGGCCCTTTACCGTCGGGTGGAGGATCTCCAGTTGGTTCCGGAGAACGAAGTGAACGGCGTGGATATCATCCGCACGTTTCTCGAGCGTCGGGTGCAGCCTCTCCAGGCTAGGACGCACCCGATGTTTCTTTATTCTGGGCGCCGTGATCCGACGAGGGTTTCGGCTAAGAAAATCTCCGAGGGGGATCTTGACAGGACCCTTCGCCGATCTTTGAAGTTCAAGGCGGAGAGAAAATCCGAAGTCGGCCGACTACCGTTTTCTTCGACGTTGGCTGTTCCACAGTGTAGATTCGCGGCGTGGCGCTTTTGTGTCGATCGTATTTATTTTCCTTTGTTTGCTGACAAAGTCCCTTCTTGTTTGTAGAGCTTCAAGGTGCCGGGCATGGTGCCTCCATTGCCCGAATTATTTCCGGATGCGCCGGATAATGACGTGGTGGATTCCGTGTCCGAACTGCCTTCGGCATGATCTCCGGCGGAAGATACCGACGAGTCGAGCGAGGATCATACGCGCAAACGATCACAGAGATCCAGCGAGTCTTCGGATGCCTCGACTCCTCCGACTCCCAGAAACCCTCTGTTCCTTGAGCGTCACAGTGACGGGCATGGAGGCTCTTCCTCTCCCATTCCTGCCATTCATGTGCGGGCTGTAGCGCCGCACCTGCCAGCGAAGCGGAAGAAGGAAGAAAAGAAGGAAGAGAAGAAGGAAGAGAAGAAGGAAGAGAAGAAGGGGGAGAAGAGAGCCCGAAGGACTCCTCCTGTCTTCGATCTGAGCTCGCTGGACTCGTAAGTTTCCTTTATTCTGCTGTCTTTCTGCTGTTGACTTTTTGTTCTTGTGCTAAATATTTCTTGTGCAGGCACTCCTCCCACGATTCCTCCAGCGATGGTGCTCGGGAGATGACGGGAGAGTCGAAGGTTGCGTCTCCTTCTCCTCAGACTGTGGCAACTTCGGGGGCGCTGCTCCGAACCCTCCTCTGCAGGATGTGCAGGTGGTTGCGCCTCAGAAGTCTGCGAGCGGTCCTTCGGGGTCGTCGTCGGAGCATGTAAGTATTCTGTTCCCTACTATGGGGGGAGCCCCCGAGCGTCTGAATTTTTTTCTTGTCTGCTTCTTTCTTCAGGTCTTCGGGGGGAGCCCCCGAGCGTTTTCGTGTGCAAATTTTTCTTTGTGTTCCTTCGTGGTGGGCGCAGCCCCCGAGTCCTTGTCCTTACTGGCAGTTCTTCTTCCTGCAGCCTTTTGTGCAAGATGCCAAGCGACTGGTGCAGGAGCACCTGGTGCTGGAGGCCAACCTCCAACAGCTTCAAGGTACCTGTTTGTTTTGGTACCTCTTTCTTTTTGCATTGTTGTCTTTCTTTCTGACGCTTGTATGTTTTGAATGCAGAAGAGCATAATACTTCCCTCCGCGAGCTTGATGCTCTCAAAAATAGCCTTGGTCTTGCGGAGAAGAAGGCTGCGGATGCCGCTGGTGCGGAAGAGCGCCTTAAGCTGGAGCTGGCCAAGGCAGCCGAGGCTAAGGAGCGTCTGCAGCAGGAGGCTACAGACCGCGAGGAGCAGCTTGCTATGGCTGCGACTACGCGTGAGAGGGAGGTGGCGGGCAAGCTCATGGCTGGTGCCAAGGCAGTTTTGGGTGAGTACCTTATTTTTGCTTCTGTCTTTTCTTTCTTCTGTGTTGCTTTCTTCAATCTTCTCTTTCTTTTTTTGTCTCAGATGCATGAGCATCGAGTTGTTTCCGCCGCTCTGGAGCTTTGGGCGCTGGATGATGCTACTGCAGCGGTCGAAGATCGCTGCAGCACCGTCGTTAGCTCCCTCGCCAAGGCGAAGGAAGTCCTTGGCCGCTTCTACAAGGATCTTGTCCCCAAGGGCGCGGCCCTTGATGATGTTGACGCCCTGGCGGAGGCTTTGTCAGACGACGCGCCTGCAGCGTACAAGCGCAAACAGAAGGGCATCGGCGCGTTCGTCGGGCTGGCGATGGCCATGGCGGCTGGAGCGGAGCTAGACCTTCCCCAGATCACCTCTCGGATGTCGACGACCGCGGATGGATCCGAGGTAGCCTTTGCTGCCTATTATTCTCGCTGCAAGCGATATGGGCCAAAGCTCATTGATATGTTGTCGGTATGCGCGGCGGCGAGGAGGCCAAGGCGAGGATCCCGGCCCGAGGCCACTCGGTGCGCGTCATAGGCGGTGTAGCTGTAGGATAGTTTGTAGTCCGATTTTGCTGTAAATATTTTGAGGAACGCAATCATTGTAACACGTAGTGGCCTTTATATGTTTAATGAATTCTTCTGAGTTGTGCTCTACCACTGTCTGAATATTTGTGTCCTTTGCTTTTCTGCTTTTCTAGGTTCCTTCGGGTGCTGACCCTGTTGACACCTCGCCTGCAGCGCAGCTGCGGCCATCTTTGGATGATTCCTCGCAACTCTCTTTTCTTCGGGACCGTGTTCGTAGTCTTGAGAGGGAGTTGCTTGGGTTGCGTGGTCACGCCGATGTTTGGAAGTCCAAGGCAGATCGCGGTGCAGCCAGAGAGGAGTACTTGATGGCGGAACTGCTTCGGCTGTCTGAGCAGCTTTAATGTAAGTTGTTCTTTGTTTCGAGCTGCAGCTCAGTTCTTCGAATGAGCCTGCTGGCCTTGCCTCTTATTTTGTGCAATTGTCGCAGGTGCTAACCTTGCTCTGAGAGAAGAGAAGGAGCGTGTCGCTGTTCGGGTCAATTGCTTGACTCAGCAGGACATGGAGGCTGGCGGCTTCTTCTGGATGGATCGTGACTGCGCCATGGCTCTGGCGACAGTGCAGGATCGTGTGCACCAGTTTGTGGTGCTTCGTCGAGCGTACGCCGCTTGCCTCGGTGTTGCATGTCATGTTTCCATTGGATGATGTGCCAACAAGCCTTGCGGGTCTTCTGTCGAAGTTTTGGAGCGTGAGCAATGTCAAGGAGTTGGTGCGGCAACAGCTCGTCACGGGCGTGAAGGCTGCTTTGTCCCTTGTGAGGCTGCACCGTCCTGATGTTGATTTGTCTATTGTAGCAGCTGGGCCACCTCTTCGGCCGGATGGTGGCGAGTGGGATATGCGTCCGCATTATGCGGCTGTAAGGCAGTATGCCGAACAGGTATTAGATTTGTTTGAGCAGCGTGCTCAAGTTATTCTTCAGGATAGGTAGTACCTGTAAAAGAGATAGATGTAAAATTTGTATATTTCGACTGGGCGTGTTGTGCCCTTTGTTATAAAGGTTTATAGTTATTGTGAGAACGTAATGCTTTGTTTGAGTACGTGTCATTTTCGTTTGCCTGACGTTGTCAGATACTCAGGTGTACACGTGTGATCCTCGTCGATGAAATCGTGAGGTTGGGGGAGCCCTCGAGTGCGTTTGTAGCATAAAGTAAAGTTGCAAGTAGCGAACAAGATTTTGGGGCGGAACACTTAGCTTTATTTATATCGTAATGGAGGAAGTACATTGTTCGGCTGAATAGCCTTGGCTGAAAAGCCTTATTGAAAGCAAAAGGGGTAGGTAGCTATGGGTAAAATCGCCGCAAGTGTGCGATGTTCCATGCGTTGGAGTATGTGACTCCAGACTCCACGTGCTTGAGGCGATAGGCGCCACCTGGGATGACTTCGGTGATGATGTAGGGTCCTTCCCATGGCGACTCGAATTTCATCGGTCGCTCTTGCTTGAGTCGTAAGACGAGGTCTCCTTCGACGAAGGACCTTGGGCGTAGCCGGCGGCTGTGGTAGTTGCGGAGACTCTACTGGTACACCGCCGATCGAGCTGCTGCTACGTCTCTTGCTTCGTCGAGTGTGTCGACGGCATCTTCGAGTGCGGCCGTGGATTCGGCTTCATGTGACGTAAGGGGCCGGTGGCGTACTGGCTGGTAGCGGCTTCCGGCTCCGTGCACCATGAAGAACGGCGTAGCGGTGGAGCTGTTTGTTGTTCGTAAGATCCATACGACGGATGGTAGCTCTTTCGTCCAAGCTCCAGCTTTTCGTTCTAGTGGACTCATGAGGCGCTTCTTGATGCCAGCGCCGATTAGGCCGTTGGCCTTTTCCACTTGCCCGTTCATTTGCGGGTGTTCCACTGAGGCGTACGTGATGTTGATCCCGAGGCCCTCGCAGAAGTCCTGGAATTCCTTGGAGATAAAGTTCGATCCATTGTCGGTGATGATGTTGTGCGCACGCGAACTCAGAGACAATGGATTCGAAGAACTTGACGGCAGTCTTGCCCTTTTGGTTCGTGACCGGCATGGCCTCGACCCACTTGGTGAATTTGTCGACTGCGACCAGGAGGTAAACGTGTCCCCTTTTCGAGGATTTTGGCAGTTTGCCGATCATATCGAGGCCCCATTGAGCGAAAGGTCAGGCTATAGGTATGGGTCTGAGCTCTGACCCGGGTGCGTGCGGTTTGTTGGCAAACCGTTGTTGCATCTTCGGACGATGTCCTTGCGTCGCTCATGGCGTTGGCAAGAGAATCCTCGTAGAGCTTTGGCGACAAGGGCGGCTGCGTGATGGCCGCAGATGCCCTCGGGATGTCTTGGAGGATGGCTTTCCCATCACCGATGGTGACGCACCTTTGTACACCGTATCTGCGCTTGTACAGCTTCGCCATTGATGATGGTGAAGGATTTTGACCGACGAGATA
The DNA here is from genome assembly GCA_030063025.1 of Avena longiglumis. NCBI lineage: Eukaryota > Viridiplantae > Streptophyta > Magnoliopsida > Poales > Poaceae > Avena > Avena longiglumis. Next base: position 541,401,441 of record CP125975.1, read on the forward strand.
TGCGCCGCATCCGTCGGCTGTCGCAGTTTCTCGTGTATCGAGGCGGAGGTATGGTCGCGTCCAAGTTTCTTCGACGCCATGACCTGCATCAGGTTGACCATAGCGACCTCGTGTCCGATTTCTGGTCCTTCACGTCCTTCGGCGTAGCCCCGAAAGTGTTCTGCTTCCTCGGGTGATCCCTTGGGGAATTTTCGCTTGATGGATGGCACGTAGATATGTTCGAGGAACACACCCGGTGGCACCTTGGCGCAAGTGGAGCCGATGTTGGCGAGTTTGCTGGCTTCCTCGTTGCTTTCTCTTCCGACGTGACGAAGCTCGCATCCATCGAATTCTCCTTCGAGTGCATTGTAGAGAGTGCGGTACGCGATCATGTTTTCGGTGTGTGCGTCGCACTCGTTCACCGTCTGCTGGACGACGAGGTTGGAGTCACCGTAGATGACTAGGCGCGTTGCGCCGCAGATCTTTGCCATCCTCATGCTGGGGATGAGGGCTTCGTATTCGGCCTCATTGTTGGAGGCTCGGAATTTCATCTAGAGGACGTACTTCATATGGTCGTCCTGCGGGGAGGTCAGTATGACCCCGGCTCCTGCTCCAGCATCGCGCTTGGAGCCGTCGAAGTGCATGGTCCATGACTGCGACATGTCTGGGGTGTCTGGCAGCTGCAGCTCCATTCAATGTACGAGGAAGTCCGGGAGGACTTGAGACTTGATTGCGAGTCGCTTCTCGTAGATGATGTCCAAGGGTGACAGCTCGATGCCCCATAGGGCCACACGTCCTGTGGCTTCTGGGTTATTCAGAATGCTGTTCAGGGGTGCCTCGTTGACGACCATCACCTGGTGCTCCTGGAAGTAATGGCTCAGCCGTCGAGCCGTCATGAACACGCCGTAGGCGAGTTTCTGGTAGTGAGGGTACCTCTGTTTTGTTGGTGTCAGTACCTCGCTGAGGTAGTAGATTGGGCGTTGGACCCCGTGGGTCTTGCCTTCTTCGGGTCGTTCGACCACTAGCACGGTGCTGGCCACCTGGTGTGTGGCTGCTATGTACAGCAGCAGAGGTTTGTGCTCCTTTGGCGTGACCAGGACGGGCGAGGTGGAGAGTAGCCGTTTGAGGCTTTCGAACGCGTCGTTGGCTTGAGCGTCCACTCAATTTATCATTTTGCGTAGCAGCTGGTAGAATGGCAGGGATTTCTCGCCCATGCGGCTGATGAATCTGCTTAACGCCGCTATTCGTCATGCGAGCTGCTGGACGCCTTTGAGGTTTTTCGGCTTCTCCATCGCCATGATGGCTCTGATTTTCTTCGGGTTCGCCTCGATCCCTCGCTGAGAGATGAAGTACCCGAGCAGCTGACCCGATGGGACGCTGAAGGCGCACTTTTCGGGGTTGAGTTTGATCCTGTAGCGATCGAGGTTGTCGAACGTCTCGTGGAGATCGTCGATAAGTGTCCTTGCCTCCCTGGTTTTGATGACTATGTTGTTGACATAGAGTTGGACGTTGCGACCGATCTGGTCCTTGAGGATGCCTTCATGCATCGCTGGTACGTGGCACCTGCGTTCTTTAGCCCGAAGGGCATTGTGTTGTAGCAGAACACTCTGAACGGTGTGATGAACGCCGTTTTCTCCTGATCTTCGACCTTGAGTCGAATCTGGTTGTAGCCTGAGTAGGCGTCGAGGAAGGAGAGTTTCTCGCAACCTGCAGTCGAATCGATGATCTGATCGATCCGAGGAAGGGGGAAGTGGTCCTTTGGGCAGTGCTTGTTTAGCGACGTGAAATCCACGCACATCCGCAGGATGTATGTGTCCTTCTTTGGGACCATGACTGTGTTTGCGAGCCATTCGCTTTCTTTGATTTCCCTGATGAAGTCTGCAGCGAGTAGTCTATTGATTTCTTTGCCGATAGCTTCGGCTCGTGGCTCGGACAGTCTCCGGATGGACTGCTTGACGGGCTTGGTGTCTGGAAAGACGTTGAGTGCGCGCTCGGCAAATTCCCTGGGAACTCCTGGTATGTCCGCAGGACACCAGGCGAAGATTTCCCAGCGCTCACGGAGGAATTCGACAAGCGCGCCTTCCTATGCGGGGCTGAGGTCGTTGGCGATCAGCGCCCTCTTGGAGGCATCCGTCGGATGGACCTGCACCTTCTTTGTGTTGACGGTGGAGTCGAAAGACATGTCGGGCGCGTTTTGTCGTGCGACTGGGGGTGCCCCATTGTCTGTCACTTCGCGGAGCCTTAGGAGCTCTTCCTGCATGTCGAATGACTGGGAGATTCTGTTGAAATCCCTGTCGCATTGGTCCGATCGGGTGAAGCTCCCGTGGATTGTGATGACGCCCTTCGGCCCTGGCATTTTGAGTAGCAGGTATGCATAGTGTGGGACATCCAGGAACCTTGCGAATGCTACACGCCCGAGGATGGCGTGGTAATGTGATGGATCCACCACTTGGTCGAGTCGTTCTAGCGAAGTTGTCCGGCTTGTCAAGATGACGCCGAGCCATATTTTGCCGAGGGGAATATGCCCTTCCTCGGAAAGATGTGGAACGTTGTTCGATCGTTCCAGGCTGCATCGGGATCCGCATTGCTGCTAGAGTGCTTGCGAACATCGTTGATGCGCTGCCGCCATCCATGAAGACGTGACTCATCTCGAAACCTCCGATCCGCGCCTCGATGCCAGGAAGCATGACTGGCGAGGATCCGCAAGGGTGATCCGAATGACGAACGTGATGCAGGACTCCGATCCGCCGAGGTACTCGGGGATGGGTGGAGTTGCCGGGCAGTTGATTTGTCGGGTGATTTTCTTATGCACCCTATTCGTGGGGCGCCCCTTCTGGATCATCAGTGCTCCTTTCGGCGGGGGATACCCGTTCCCAGCGTTGTTCTGTGCTGGTGCGACTGGTTGGTTCGGGCCTCCAATGGGTGGCGGTGGAGGAGCTCCATGCGCTATTTCACCTGGTGCGGGTGCGTTTCCGAACGCAGGGATTGGGGCTTGCTGCCTCATCTGCACCATGCTTTCGCTGAGCTTCTGGAACTCGCGGCAGTCCTTGAGCATGTGGCTCGCCTTCTTTTTGCCATCCTGCTTGTCGATGTAGAAGTGGATGGTGCATGGACCCGAAAGCTTTTCGTATGCTGAGGGTCCGTTATCGCGGTCGCGGCGTTGCCACGACTGCGCTGGGCGTCCTCCATCGCGGAAGTTTCCTCCGCGGTATCCTCCGCTGTTGCGGTTGGCGTCGTTGCGGCGATCGGCGTAGCCAGCCGCGACCATGTCGGGTCCGTCGTGATCGTCGTAGACGCGCGATCTTCTCTTGCTACGGCACTCTCGACGTCGACCATAGTCGTCCTCTTCTTCCGATTGTGCTCGGTGAATGGAGTCTTCTCCGTCAGCCCACCTGTTGGCGATGTCCATAAGGTGATCGAGCGTTTTGGGTTTGACGCACCCAAATTCCTCCTTGAAGTCTTGGCGCTTGACGCCGTCCCTGAAGGCGTCGATGGCCCTCTCTTCGGAGATGTGGGCTGCGGAGTTCTTTGTGTTGGACCAGCGTAGTATGTACGAGCGAATGGATTCGCCAGTTCGCTGAGTGCAGGCTCGCAATTCTTCGATTGAGGCGGGCCTTTTGCTGGTACCCTTGAAGTTTCAGATGAAGCTGTAAGCTATCTCATCCCAGCTTCGGATGGACCCTGAGGATAGGCTAAGCAGATCCAGACTGGTTACGCTACCATACCTGAAGGCATTGCATGGCGGTCTCCTTGTTTCCACCATGCAGTTTGACGGATGATAAGTGATCGTTGAGCCAGGCCTTTGGGTCTTGAGTGCCGTCGAACTTCGGAGTATCCGAAGGAAGCTTGAAATTTCGCGGCATCCGTGTCCGCCGGACGGATCTGCTGAAGCATCGGGCTCCGCAGAGTTCTCCTTCGTCTTCGTCCATCTCGGATTCAGACGAGCATGCGCGCTTAGCTCGCGCTTTGTCAATTTTGTGTTATGTGAGCGCATCTCTAGCGTCGTAGTCGCGGTCGCGGCATCGCGAACTCTTGTTCCTTCGAGGAAGGTCATGTTCCTCCTCTTCGGATGAAGGGGTGGGGCTGCGGTCGAACCTGACCGGAGCTTTCTTCTTCGGCTCCTTAGGAGCTTCCTGGTGGAGCGCGGCTCCAACGAGTCCGAGTCCGGTAAGTGTGGACTTGTGCATGGCCCTCTTGGTCCCTCGGAGGTGGGTGGGCAGGTGCTTGATGGCTTCCATGATCGCAGCCTGCGGTGTTTCGGGGATGACGTTGCCGTCGGCCCATCTCCATGAAGGATGTGTGGAGAGTTCGTCACTCGCGGCGCCCTGGGATCCATGTTCTCCATCCGAGCGGTGCTTGTTTCCTGGGTTGGCGTTCGAGCTAGAGCCGATGCCCATGGCGGAGAGCGCGGCTCGTCGCGCGCTGGACTCTGAGGCTACTTGCTTGCATTTGTCAAGCACCTCCTGCATCTTGACCTGCTTCTTGTGCTCCTCGATCAGGAGCAGGTGGTAGGCCATCGGCATATATCCCGAGGCGTGCGGGCGTACTATGTTGCTCGCCACGGCTTCATGGACTGGGTCCATCCTTCTTTGCTAAGGCGGATGACGTGGACGCGTTGTTTTCTCTTCGGGTGGGGATTGGCTTCTTGCTCCCACCGCTTCGCTCTGGCGGTTAGGCGGCGGTTGGGTGTTTGCTGATCCACATCTTTGGATGATCGCGCGCATTGGTAGAGCTCAGATTGGTCCATCGCCGCAGCTTTGATCCGTAACCATAGGTCCTCGTGATCCGGCGGTGGATCGCACAGATCGGAGTTGCAGCTGCTGTCGTAGGAATCATCTGCTGATGATGTTGTGCGTAGCACGGGGTGTGGGGCCCATGAAGCAGGCCTGATTGATGGTAGGGGCACCCGCTCAGGGAGGCGGAGGGTGCCAGTTTGCCCCACCTAGAAGCAGAAGCTCCCGAACAGGATTTCGAGTCCATCGCCTACGGGCTCGAAGTCCTTCATGGTGGCCGGCGAGTGGGCGGTGAAGTCGAAAGCGCCAAAGAGGAGATGACTCTCCGTTGCTGCAGAGTTGTAGATCGATCGGGTTGGGACCGTCATGACCGCACAATCAGCGCCCCCAATTCCCACAGACGGCGCCAATTGACGAGGTTTGATCTCATCAATGCCCATAGTTATGGACTTGGGTTTTGGAGAAGATGGGGATGCTGGAGATCGTGGCACGGTTAGCAAACAAGCAACACGGGGACACAAGGTTTACCTGTGTTCAGGCCCTTGAGGGAAAAACCCTACTCTCGCTTGCGCTCTTGCTTACGGCGGAACCGAAGGTTACAGGGGTGCGCAGATGCAATCTGGCGTGGAGGTGTGTATGCGAAAGTATGATTCGAGAGATCCAGGTCGTGCCCTCCTGGCCTTTATATAGACTTAGGCAGGTCCCGGGCATAGAACTAGTCGTTCATGTGTTCTAGGGTTTTACCCTTTGAATTTCCTATCTACTCTAGTCTTGCTCTCCAAGGATCCGGCGTCATGGGCCTAGGCCACCCGAAAGTCTTCATGGGTCGTAGACATTTGTGGGCCTTCCTTGGGCTGGACTAGGTATCTGAGATCATGCACCACGGGTATAACCATGTCACCAGATCTTTTATGATGGCAACCGTTGTTATGCCAAGTACTTGAAGTCTGAGAATGAAGTTTCTTTCTTCTCGTGTCATCAGGAATCTTCTTACTTATTCATCTAGTGGTGTAAAGTGATATCATGATCCTTGGAAAAGATTCTGATAGTCCTGGATGAACAAAGATTTTTTCCTCATTTTTTCTCAGCCATGTTTTAAGGGTGACTATGATTTTGGCAATCAATAGTTTCTCTTGATACATATTTCTTGTGACTCTTATGAGTCCTCTCCACCAAAACACCTTTCTATCTTGGCCTTTTGTTGAATGAGATAGTGACCTTCTATGTCAAAAGTAGTTCAACAGCTTGGTTTTGTTGATCCATATCTCTGCAACCTAAAATCTCAACTTAAGCTGTTTAGTAGAGGTTCCCTATCGAAGTATGTGGTCATATTCTTTCGGTTGGAAGTTTTCCTCATTAGAAGCTTCAAAGATCTTCTGTGAGCTCCATGGTCTCAATCCTTATGAAGATCATCTATCTAACAACTTGAAACCATCTTCTCTTGTTTCCTCCACTACCTTGACGGGTTTCATGTTCGTCATCTCAGAGTTGTTTCTAAACACTCCATCCATGAGTTGACCATGAGATACTCTATGTGTTGTCTAGTGTGTTTCCCTCTTATCTCCAGAGTGACCTTGTCTCTTTCTCCCTGTCTCTTTTCATACCTTTGGAATCTCGGGTCGAGATTCCCGTAAGGGGGATAGAGCTGTAACACCCTAGTTTTAGTAAATCATATTTAGGGCTTTGTTTGTGCATCATGAGCATCATATTTTAAATTGTGCATTAAATAAATCATGCAAAACCCTAAAACCCTAATTTCCTTCCTCACTTGAAAATCCATTCAAAATGGTTATGAATTTTGAAAACTATAAAAAATATGGAACCCAGATTGTTTACAAGGGTCCCTACAATATTTGGATATTTGAAAAGTTCTAGTATTTTGAATTGTATCAAAACAAATTTGAAATTCATTTACAAAAGAGAAAATGCAAAATAGAAAAAAATATAAAAACATTTTAGAAAGAAGAATAGTAGCAGCAGCCACTGGGCTGCAGCCCATCTTCCTCCTCCTTCCCTCTCTCCTGCAGGCAAGATCCAAATGCCCAAACCAGCCAAGGTTGTGCTCGTACCTTCGCGGTGTTTCGCTGCCTTCCACCTCGTGCCAGAAGGACAAGCTTCTCGTTGTCACTGTCGGCGTCGTCCCCGATTCGCCGAGATGCCCGCGCCGCCAAGATTCTCGCTATCGACGCTGGCAACGCCTATAAGACCCCTGTTGCCGCTGGATAAGCCCTAGCTTCCTCCCTTTCCCCAATTTCTTTCTCTGGCCAGAACCCTAGCTGCAGGTGCTGTGGTGCCCCGTCGATCCCGGTCTCCCCTCTTCCATCAGAGACCACTACCGTGACCGCCGTCGTCGACTTGTTCGATTGCCCCAAACGGCGCACGCAGGAGAATCCCCAGACGACGCAATCGACAGCTCCTTCCCGAGCTCCGTCGTCGCCATTGACGACGCTGTCGACCCTCTCCGACCTCTCTGACCCCTCCGATGCAACCAGGGTAAGCATGCGGTTCTCCCCGACCCCTTTTCCCTCTCCATTTCGCTTTGTTTCGTGTCTGCGTCGTGTGCTGCCGTCTGCCACCGTCAGTCGTTGCCACAGTCGGTGCTCCGGTGACCAAATCAGAGCGACGCCGCCGCTACTAGGTCCCTCTCGATGCGCTGGTTTGATTAGGCTAGGTATTGCAGCCCAGCGCGCCCTCCTCCGCCGTCTGCCACCACCGTCTGGCCCGTTGGCTGGCGAGCCGACATGGCTCCAGCGTGGCGTCCACGTGGTGCCTGCGTGGCCCAGGCCCCATCCGTCAGCCTCTCTGGCTAGAGCCAGCCCCAGTGACAAATGCCCCAACCCCTCTGGTGATGTCAGCCTGCTCCTGTGATGATGCAATAAACCTTTTTAAATTGATTTATAATTCCTGAAAATGAATAAAAATTGTAAAATTCGTATCTTATTATTTATAAGTCGGAAAAATATAAATAATATATCAAAATGTTTAGAAAAAGGAGAACTATATATTAGAATTATAATCATGCATTGTTCAACAACTTTGATAGTAAGTTTATTTAGAACAATCTAGTAACCCCTAATAGGTGATTCCGGAGTTTTCCCGAGTTAGGGTTTTTACCCCTCGGAACCCCGATTAAATGGTCGAGCATGACTTAGGGTTACTTTTCAACGCAATTTAACTTGTCATATCATCATCATTGCTTGAGAATTTCATCAATGCCATTTGTTAATATTTTCCTTTCTTTCCGGTGTTTGGTTCTTCTTCGGTAGAATACGATATCGAGATCGAGATCGAAGCCCGAGGTAAACACCATCGAAGATAGAAGAACAATACTTGACCAACTGTAACCAAGTTAAGTACAAGGCTCCCAAAGATCTGCTTATCGGTTATCAACTGGCAGAGACAAGCATAGCCCCACCATGATATAAGCCTATGATTTTGAAAGTATTTCAATTCTGCCATGATGCATACGATTCTACTGTGGCCTTTTATCGATATATAGAGTATCCTATCTGTTGCATTACTCCCTTTTAGCTTATATTACTTGATCCACTGCTCCTAGCATAACTAGGTTTGGCTTGTGTGCACTGCTAGAGCTAATATTTGTGTCCTGCTTAGCCATGCATAGCTGTTGAGTCTGGTTCAGCCAGATGATGTATCAGATGCAGATAATCTAGTATGACAGGAGAACGTGATGAGATGAGATCAGTGATATGAGATTAAACTTGCTAAGGCTTGTATGGGAGGCCACGGTGGGATGTGGTTTTTTCTAGTCCCATGCTCGCCACCACTAGGACCCGAGTTCTTGCCTCTTGAACCAAGACGAGCGTATAACCACACGGGGTTTATGGGGACCCCCTGATTGACTAACTTTCCTAGTAGATTCCATGAGTCACATAGTTCAAGCATTCCATTCGACATACGCATTGAAAACGTTTTCGAAAGAGGAGGTGAACAAGGTGCATTCATACAGGTAGGGAAGCGTGGACCGGGTTGCTTGGGGTCGATGGAGCCCCTGGTAAACCAACCTCGCCTCACATCTTTAAGTACCGGTTTCGGGATTTGACCCGTTACGGCGGAACCATACTTATTGCGTGACTCATGGTCTCGGCGAAAGCAAGGCAAAGGTCGTGTCTAACCACCCTCTGTCGGCCTTCCAAGGAAGAGGGCTAATGATTCTGGCATTAAGAGAAGGTTAGTACGTGTGGGTAAAGTTGTACACCCCTGCAGGGTAATAATATTTTGCAAAGCCGTGTCCACGGTTATGGATGACTTGGGAACGGATTTGAGATCATAGAGAACATGAACCTAATTGTAAAACTTGGCAGATGAATGTGTGATTAAGGATGCTTCCTCATGGGTACGAGGGGGTGATCCTAGTTTAGGAGATGATGATGATTTGGTGGATATCAAAAGATGATGATCAATACTTTGGAGATGTCGCTCTCTTATCCCCTTTTAAAATACTCTGAATAGACGAGAGACTTCTCTCTCCCTTGTTTTATAAAGAAAGATGGCTTTATGCAAAAAAACTCCACCAGCCATAAGTCTTGCGGAGTACACCCTGCACTCACCGTTGCTTTGTTGATAATTTTGGCAGAGTAAGTATTCCCCTGAAACGAGTTCCGTACTACATCGACATCAACGAGTATCTTGGGGTTCACGGCCGGCATCCTGGAATCTATGGGCTGGGACGTCATCGTTATGCCTCAGGGCTCTTAGGCCATTTGTTAAGTTTGCTATACTTAATAGCATAATTTGCCTTCCGTTGTTTGATGTTTGTGGTCAGTGACCTCTGCTTGTAATAATTTGGTTCTCTGCTCAGTTATGAGCTTGCTATAATAAATTTTGTGTCATAGGGTCACTGTTGTGTTACCGATGCTTCACTGGATATTCTCGAGCTCAAGGTTAAGCTTATGTCAGACGAAGGTCTGGGATTTCTTTAGCCCTGATCCCGGGGGTGTCACAAGTACTAGGAATGCTACAGTTCTCCCACTCACTTTCTAGTGAATACAAGCTTCTCCATAAGTTTGTATAAATCCAAAGTTTTTGATCACCTTATAAAAACGTTGATTCCAACTCCGGGATGCTTGCTTTAGTCCATAAATAGAGCGGTGAAGTTTGCATACCTTGTCAGCATCTTTAGGATAAATAAAACATTTAGGTTGTACCATATACAACTCTTCCTCAATATCACCATTAAGGAATGTCGTTTTGACATCCATCTGCCAAATCTCATAATCGAAAAATGCAGCGATTGCTAACAAAATCCTCATAGACTTTAGCTTCACTACCGGTGAGAAAGTCTCATCGTAGTCAACTCCTTGAATTTATCGGAACCCTTTCGCGACAAGTCGAGCTTTATAGACGGTAGCATTACCATCAGCATATGTTTTCCTTTTGAAAATCCATTTGTTCTTGACAGCCTTGCGACCATCCGGTAAGTCCACCAAAGTCCACACTTGGTTTTTGTATATGGATCCAATCTCAGATTTCATGGCTTCTTGCCATTTTTTGGAATCTGGGCTCATCATTACTTCCTCATACATCGCAGGGTCATCGGTGTTGTCCACCAACATGACATTCAAGACAGGGTCATACCAACCAGGAGTGGTACGAGCCCTCTTCGACCTGTGAGGTTCAGTACCAACTTCGTTTGAAGTTTCATGATCATTATCATTTGCTTCCTCTCTTATTTTTGCAGGCGGCACAACAACATCTTCCGGTGTTGCGCTACTCTCAAATCCGAGAGAAGGTTCAATAACCTCATCGAGTTCTACTTTCCTTCTAGTCACTTCTTTCGAGAGAAACTCCTTCTCAAGAAAGGATCCATTCTTGGCAATGGAAACTTTGCCTTCGGATCTATGATAGAAGGTATACCCAATTTTTTATTTAGGGTATCCTATGAAGAAGCATTTTCCCGCTCTGGTTTCAAGCTTGTAGGGTTGTAACTTCTTTACATATGCTTTGCATCCCCAAACTTTAAGGAACAACAACTTAGGTTTCTTAGCAAACCATAATTCATAAGGTGTCATTTCAACGGATCTAGATGGTGCCCTATTTAAAGTGAATGTGGTTTTCTCTAATGCATAATCCCAAAACGATAACGGTAAATCTATAAGAGACATCATAGAACGAACCATATCTAAGAGAGTTTGATTGCGATGTTCGGACACACCATTTCGCTGTGGTGTTCCTGCAGTGTCAATTGTGAAAGTATTCCGCATTTATTTAAATGCATGCCAAAATCGTAACTTAGATATTCACCCCCGCGGTCAGAACGCAGAAACTTAATCTTCTTGTTACGTTGATTTTCTACTTCACTTTGAAATTCCTTAAACTTCTCAAAAGTTTCGGACTTATGTTTCATGAAATAGATATATCCATATCTACTCAAGTCATCCGTGAAAGTAAGAACATAACAATAACCACCGCGCAATGCTACACTCATTGGACCGCACACATCGGTATGTATGATCTCCAATAAGTCCGTAGCTCGCTCCATTATGCCAGAGAATGGATTCTTAGTCATTTTTTCCATCAGACATGCTTCGCATCTTTCAAGTGATTCAAGAAGTCCATCAGAATGGAGTTTCTTCATGCGCTTGACTCCAATGTGACCAAGACGACAATGCCACATGTATGTAGATTTATCATTCAATTTCATTCGTTTAGCATCTATGTTGTGAATATGTGTATCACTACTATCGAGATTCAATAAGAATAGACCATCCATCTCAGGCGCATGACCATAAAATATATTACTCATATAAATCGAACAACCATTATTCTCAGACTTGAATGAATAACCGTCTCGCAATAAACAAGATCCAGATATAATGTTCATGCTTAACACAGACACCAAATAACAATTATTTAAGTTTAAAACTAATCCTGATGGTAGATTAAGAGGGAGCGTGACGATGGCGATCACATCAACCTTGGATCCATTTCCAACGCGCATCGTCACCTCGTCTCTCGCTAGTCTTTGTTTATTTTGCAACACCTGCTTCGAGTTACAAATATGAGCAACCGAACCAGTATCAAATACCCAGGCGCTACTACGATTACTAGTAAGATACACATCAATAACATGTATATCAAATATACCTTTCTTCTTGATGTTGCCATTCTTCAGATCTTCCAAGTACTTGGGGCAATTACGCTTCTAGTGAGCACACTCTTTGCAAAAAAAGCATTCTGTATCAGGGTCAGGGCTAGCTCGGGTCTTCTTCTCAGGTGTAGCAATAGATTTTCCGGCCTCCTTGAAGTTACCCTTGGGTCCACCCTTTTCCTTCATGTCTACTTTGGCAGCCGCCAAATTGGCAGCCAGTTTAGTGAGCGATCCAATCGCACCACTTATTTTGTAATTCAGCACAAACTCTTTGTAACTAGGTGGGAGCGACTGCATAACTCTATCTATCGCAAGATAAACTAGGATCTCATATCCAAGTGTCATGAGACGTTGAACATAGCGCATCATCATGACGTGATCATTCACGGAGTTGTGTTCCTTCATCTTAACACTAAAGAACTCGCTAGAAATCATATATCTCTCAACACAGATTTGGCTCTAAAACATGGTTTTGAGTTCCTTCACAATCGCATTAGCGTTGCTAAGTTCTAAGCATTCTTCGAGTTCAGGCTCCATTGATAGAAGGATCGCATATTTCACAAGATTGTAGTCATCACGCTTTGTGTCATACATAATGCGCTCATCCTGAGACGCGGTATTTGCAGGTGGGTCACCTAGCGGTACATCCAGCACATAGGTCAAATGACCAGCATCGAGGACAATCCTCATGTTACGGAACCAGTCCATAAAGTTGCTTCCATTGTATTTCAGTTTTCTTTCTTTAGGAACGCATTAAAAATGAAGGTAGGGGTCGCCATGATCTACAACAAATTTGCAAAGAGTTTAAACTAAGTTTATGAAAAATTGAGTTCAAATTTAATTATTAAATTAACTAGGTGAACTCCCACTCAAAACAACACCCCTCATGTTGCCTTAGTGATTACACGAACTAAATCCACTACACCAAGTCTGATCTTCATGAGAGAAGATGTAGTTTCGAAGGCGAACAATCACCATGTTCATCATATCATTCATATGACTCATGCTTTACCTTTCGGTATTCCGTGTTCCGAGACCATGTCTGTACATGCTAGGCTCGTCAAGGTTAACCTTAGTATCCGCAGGTGCAAATCTAGCTTGCACCCGTTGTATGCACACGTATAATCTATAACACCCGATCATCGCGTGATGCTTCGAAACGACGAGTCTTAGCAACGGTGCCAACTACGGAAGAACACTTTATTACTTGGTATTTAGTGAGAGGGATCATATTATAATGCTACCGTCGCGATATAAGAAATACAAGATGCATAAAAGGATTAACATCACATGCAATTCATAATATGTGATATGATATGGCCTTTCTTGTGCCTTTGATCTCCATCTCCAAAGAACGAACATGATCTCCATCATCACCAGCGTGGCGTCAAGGTCAATGGCGCCGCCTCATGGTTGTCCATCACCAACAAAAACTAGTACAACTACTTGGAATAAACCTATTACATGATGAATAGACACGCATGTATTAATGAATTTAAAGACAGCCATTAGGCTCCTACCGATTGCCATAATACAATAAGGATCATTGCATACATCAAATATAATCATAATCACATCATGGCCATATCACATCATATGCCCCTACAAAAAACAAGTTAGACGCCTCTATTTTTCTTTGCATGTTTTACGTGGCTTGGGGCTTACGAATAAGAACCGTTCTTACCTACAAACAAGAACCACAACATGGATACAAGTGTTGTCAAGTGCAGATTGTAAGTTTGAGTCTTAACTATGGTGGGAGAGACAGACACCACAAAGCCACTTGTGCAATGCAAGTTGCACGTTGAGCGTGGAGGAAGTCTCATGTGCGAAGACATGTAATGTTAGCCTGGGCCGCTTCATCCCACCATCCCGCAATATGCAAAGTACATGAAAAGCAAGCGACAACAAAAGCATCAAAACCCACAAAACCATTATGTTCTACTCGTGCAACAGATCTATGCATAGATATGGCTCTAATACCACTGTAGGGTTTGTTGCATGTAAAAAAATCTACAGCAAGAATGCATAAAACCAAGATAAAATATATGGAAAATCCAAGATCTAATCTACGATATCGGTGCAAAAATATTGTAGAGAACTAACCTTCATAGATCCGAAGCGTTAAATGAGATCGGATATCGTGGTTGATGTAGTCGATCACTTGCGGATCTCAAGATCGTGTAGACGATCCTTCTGGCACCGTGTTCCGGCAGCACTTCCGCACTCGGTCACATGTACAGAGTCGATGAAGACCTTCCTCTCCCCTTTCCAGCGGGCAGCGGAGGTAGTAGATCCCCTCGGAATCCCAACAGCACGACGGTGTGGAGGTGGTGGTGGAGGAGATATTTCTACAGGGCTTCGCCTAAGCCGGAGTAGGACGATGGGGGAGAGAGGGGTGCCACCTAGGGTTTGAGGCGCGCGGAACAAGGGGCTAGGGGGTGCGCCCCCACCACTCTTTATATAGAGGGGTGTCGACCAAGGGTTTCCCAGCCCTAGCCGAGTTCCCTGCCCCAACTCGTCCACAAGGGGAAGAGGTGGGGACTTGGCTCCCAAGTCTCCCCCTTTCCAAACTAGGGTTTGAACCCTTTTTCAAACTAGGGTTTGACCCCAATTCCTTTGGTAGTCGGATTCGCCCCCTTGGGATTTGGTGCGGTTGTACCTAGTGCTTCCTCATGCATGCCTCAGCCAAGTGGCCCCTTCCCGTGGTGGTTGCCGATTTAGCACACCATGGAGGGGTCCTCACAGGCGTGTTTAGAGACGGGGGCAAGGCGACGGTTGACGGCACGAGGTAACGCAGCTTACCTGTGTTCAGATCCCACAACGGTGGCGAATCCTACTCCTACTATAAATCACTATAATGGCACACGAGTTACGTAGATAGGTTCATGCGAGGTGTGTGTAAAACGATGCCCTAAAGGCTCCCATAGGCCCGGCTTATATAGTCGTCAGGTCCTAGGGTTATAGGGAAAAGTCCTAGCCGGACAGGTTACAGAGTTCTACACCGTCTATTACTAGTCTTGTGTATCTTGCACTCCAAGGATCGTGCACTGGTGACTCCACCGTAGCCTTCCTTTATCCCATGGGCCTCCTTCTAGATCCACCTAATCGGGCGACCACAGGCCATAGGCCATGCTACCGACTATGGGCCACCCGGGTTAGTCGGATAAGAGACATGCTATGAGGATACCCATATAGCATATCCCCAACAGTATCCCTCGGAGAACTCCGAGATCTTGCGTCGTCTTGCCTCTTCCCGTGGAATGCTCCGCCTAGATGGATGTCGGCAAATCATCAAGCAACATCTTATAGTCCTCCCAAAGAACCCTGCAAAAGTTTTCTCCGTCTTCTATAAGTAAGTCAGAGAAACGCTAAATCTTCCATCGTACGCTCCCGTTGTCGGATTAAATCCGTCCATGTCGGAATCTTCGATGGGACGGCTCATCTACCATGTCAGTTATGACGACGCAGTTGTAGGTCGTGACGCCAGAACTTACACATGCAGATAACGTAATCATATCCGTTTTTCCCGCGCGAGCGATACGAACCGTTGGCGGAGGTGGTTGGAGACGTGGCGAAATTACCGCGCACGTTCACGAACACATCGTCTATGCGGCAACCGTCCGATTAGCTGCACGAATCTTGACGCAGAGTAAGATAAATAGTAACCGTGGGACACTTGCCACTTTTTCACCCCATTCTCTCGCGTCGTCTTCTTCCTCCAGCGCCTCCTCGATCTCCACGAAAACCTCGAGAAACCCTATCCTCTTGCTCGCACTGGCCGCGTTCTTTCCTTCCTCCATGGCTAGCAGAGCTCATCCTCAATGGCGGCATCGAGCGGCCGTAAGCCGGGCGAGCCTGGCTGTCATGCCCCTGAGGGTCTGGTCATCCTCGCATCGGCGGTGATAGAAACCACCCGGCGACTATAATCCGGCGCCTGAGCCCTGGAAGAGGAGCGACTGTGATAAAGGCGATCGGCGCTCGGACATCATCGGCCGTGATATCCAAGAGATGGTCACGAGGGTTACCTCGCGATGGAGGGCTCGCATGGGTGGCGCCGGCATGAGGTGACCCCCTCTCCCCAAGCCGGAGAGAAAGTATACCTCAAGGCGCAGTTGGTACGCGGCATTTCTCTGCCCATCTCCCACTTCTTCATGTCCGTCTTGAATCACTTCAAGGTCCAACCCCATAACCTCTCCCCCAATAGTATATTAGTGCTTAGCAACTTCGTGGCACTTTGCGAGGGTTACCTAGGGATTAGGCCTAGGTTAGACTTGTTTGTATACTTCTTCACCGTCAAACGTGACACGAGGGAGGAACTTAGAAATGCGCACCATAAGCTTCAAGATCCGTCCTGGCCGGCGGTTCCCCGACATCGTCGGCCACGAGTCATGCAAAAATTGGCAGCGGACGTACTTCTATGGCCCCGACATTCCTTTGGCGGGCCGAGAAGTAACGTATCCGGACTTCGTGGATGGAGCCGCCGCTGAAGTCCCCACATGGCGGTCTCATGCCTCTCTTCCCTCCGACCTCAACGCTTCTCGCGCAATAAGGCGGATCGAGTGGTTCATAGAGACGGGTCTGACCGGCTTGGACCTAGCCATGTGCTGGTTCATCAGGCGGATCCAACCTTTGCAGCACCGTACGAAGATTATGCACGAGTACACCGGCGACCGAAGGGATACCCTCCGTATCTCCGAGGACAACTTCTCGAGCGACTCCGTCAAGTTCTGCCTTAAGGACATCGTCAAGGTGAAGGACAAGAAGCGTGGCTTCACCCTCACTTACGACATGTTCGTAGACGGAAAATGCCCAAAGGTAGGTATTTATTTTCCGTGTATGAAATTGCTCCAGTTTTTCCGTCTTGCCAATATCATCTTGTCTAACACGATGATTTCTCACTTAACAGCTTAGCGATCTAGAGGAGGGCAACCTGGCCGCCCAAATCTACGATCCCAAGATGAAGGAAGTCATGGTCGTGTCCGACGATGATGCCCCATTGGCGCGAAAGAGGAAGAGCTCCACCTCTGACGCTGCCGACGGAGGCAAGAAGAAGAAGACGGAGGGTGGAGCCTCCAAAAAGAGTACTGCCGCCCTGGAGGCGGAAAAGAAGAAAGCCACAGGGATGTTTGCCAAAGCGCTCACCCTAGTGTAAGCTTCTTATTCTCCGACGTTGTCTTATTTATCTGTCTTATTCCTGTACTTATGTGTTTTGCACGTTTCAGGAAGAAAGCCACAACCAGCCTCAAGAAGTCCTCCAAGACTCTTGGGGCTTCTAAATATTAAAGATATGTCAGATCGCGACTCTTCCCCCGCCATCTCCCCTGCTACTCCTGTCGTCAAGCCCTCCTCCGCTCCGACAAGCTCCCAAGTCTAGGAGGCACCAGGCCCTTCTGCCATGGAAGTGGTTTCTGGCACCTCTACCGAACTCGCAATTGTCGGCGAGCAGGTGACGCAGGAGAGCGTTGCTCTTCAAATGGCTGAAGATCCGGCTAAGGATGCCATTGGTAGCGGCAAGGCGGTGGTGGGTGCTACTGCCGCGGGCGCCTACTCCCCGTAAACCCTTCGAGCTGCCAAGATTATTTTCCGTGCTTACGCCGTAGCACAACTATGGTTCCCGGAGGAGTGCCGCCATCGACGTGGTCTCAAGAGCTACTCCGTCAAGCAGACATCTTGCGAAGTAACAGCATATCTTTTGGCAAGTTGTTGGCCGAGAGTGCTAGAAACCTCAAGATCATCGCACTTGTAAGTTTTACTTTACCTTTTGCATTTCATATGAGTATCCCACTATAGGCCCCGAGGATGTAGACGAAAAACCATTGGTTTTACATCTATATGCTCTAAGAGTGACTAAGTTAGAAAAAACTCTCCCTATAGCCCCCAAGCATTTAGATGGAATGAATTATTCCGACTAGATGCTTTAAGAGTAGCATACATGCTTTTCATAATTTTAAGTGTTGTAGCCCCAAGCCTCTAGTTTTAATGAATTAGTTCCGACTAGATACTTAAAGAAAAGCTAACATTTTCCGAGTTAAAACTTTATATTGTAGCCCCCAAGCTTCTAGATGAGAACCTAATTAGCTCACTAGATGCTTAAAGAAAAGCTAAGCATATGGCTGTTAAAAAACTCTGTAGCCCCGAGCATCTAAGTGGAAAATTTCCGACTAGAGGCTCTAAGCGGACTAAACAACGAATTGACTTTGTGTTTGTTTTCACAGAACGAGAATGCTCGGAGAGGCATGGCCAATGACAAGTATCAGAAGATGCACACGGACCTTGAAGCTGAAAAGGGTAAAACCACCATCTTGAAGGAACAGATCATCAAAAACAAGAGTCTGTTTTCTTTTTGCGCACT
Source organism: Avena longiglumis (assembly GCA_030063025.1). Classification (NCBI taxonomy): domain Eukaryota; kingdom Viridiplantae; phylum Streptophyta; class Magnoliopsida; order Poales; family Poaceae; genus Avena; species Avena longiglumis. Next base: position 541,419,619 of record CP125975.1, read on the forward strand.
TCCGTCTTACTTTTGTGCCTTCCTTCTTCAAGTACTCACTGTGTACTTTGCTTTCTCCGACTTGCAGAGCATGTATCCAAGGCCAAGGATATTGTCGAGCAGTCCAAGCACATCCAGCAGCTGGACAGCGAGAACAAGATCCTTAAGAAGGAGAGGGAAGAAATGTTGAAGATGCACGAGGATTCCATGAAAGCCCTACAGGACTCCGCCTCCGCGGATATTAATCTCTTGAAGGAGGAGCTTGCGATCCTAAAGGATCAGAAGCAAGCTGCCGATGAGCAAAACCTCCGCCATAGCGAGGCGTTTAAGATCCTCCAAAAAGAGAAGGAATCCTTGGCGGACGTCGTCTGGAAGGCTAAGGCCAGCATCTTCAGTAAGTGTTCTCCGTCTTGTAGCTCTGAAGTCTGGATACTTATAATTTATTGAACTCATGCAATTCTTGTCGGAATTTTAGCCTATGGGCTTAACTCCGCCTTCTCGGACAAGGAATGCATGATTCTTGCCGCAACTTCATCAATACCGCCATCACCCAAGCCAAGGAGATTGCCAAGCCCTCCAAATTTATATCAAGGCCTCGACTGTGGTGAAGTACTGAGATTCTCACGAGCTCCCGAGTGTCACGAGATGGAAAGCTTCATGTGCATGGGCCGCTAGGATGGCGTTGTCCATGGTGAAGTCACACTATGAAGGTGCCGACATCGACACGGTCACATCCGGTATCCCCGACGTGATGATGACGGCAAGGAGATCGATCACGGCCATCCCGTCATCACTGTGGGCTATGACACCAGGGTTGCCGATTTGGTGGATGTCGCCTTCGCTCCGTGAACTTCCTTGACAACGCTAACCCCGAATCCTCCGAGTCTCCTCACAAGGCCGACGCCGAGGGTGAATCTCCTTTGGTGATGATGCCTCCAAGTCGCCGCACCCAAGGAGTGAAAACACTTTGTAATTTTGTTTCACCTCTCGAATGTGTAGGGTTCGCAGATAGAAAACAAAAATTTTCCTACGATGGGAACAACTATGTACCAAGATCTATCTACTAGATACAAACAACGGGCGATGTATATCCGTAGAGAACATTCCCTTGAAGACCGACAGCTTAACGAGTCCAAACTCGTGGTTGATATAGACGATCTCTTGCCGATCTCAAGATCGAGAGGAAGTCCTAGCGCCAAAAACAGCCAGATCCGTGCTCGCACACACGCTCGAGGCACCGAGCAACCTCCGCCTCGCCCAGCGATGCAGAAGCACAACTCTTTCTTGCCGAAAAGCCACCGGAACATGTATCTCGCTAGTCCGAGACCATGGGGGATAAATTCTAGAGGGGAGAGAGATCCTTCACGAGGAGGTGTGAGAGACAAGTGAGGAGGGGCCTTTATAGGAGGAGGGGAACCCCAAGGGGTGGCATGCATGGGGCTGCCCCTTGGCCTCCCTCTTCATGTGGGTGGACACTCCACTCACAAATCTCCTTTAAATTCCTCCACTCAAAAGTCCACTCAAATTCCCATTAAATTTCCACCAAATTTAATGCAAACTCTCATTAAATAAAACTATTTTATTTTATTCAGAATTTTGTCAATTACTTTAATGACAAACATTCACAATAACCCCTTGCTAGAATTCCATTTCACATGCATAACCACTTTATGTAATTTCACCCAAAACTGCTTTCAGATCTAGTGAAATAAATTCCTGCGCTTGTTTATTCTTTCGGCATGAAACTTTTGCTCCAATTGGATGTCGGTGTCTCTATGTGTCACCCTACGGTTCGTGAATAATGCGGACATGATCGAGACCCTCTCGATAAATAATCGTAAGCGGATCCGAGACCCATACGACTCCCACACATTCAACGATGACTTTCTTGTGATCGCTTAACCTTTTACGCTAGTATCTTAATCCTTTTGTTTCAATATATTACATGTCCGAGATTCAATCATCGGTATCTCCATACCTAGTTTGATCTCATCGACATGTACTCTTTTCTCGCTCCTGATATAACATTCTAGTGATCAACTCACTTGCTTGCAAGCTAATCAATGTGATATCACCGAGAGGGCCCAGCATATCTATCCCATCGGGATGAACAAATTCCACTCTCAATCCATGGGCCTCAACATAACACTTTATTAGTTCTGAATCCATCTTTATAATCACCGTTACGTGTGATGTTTGATGTTATCAAGAAACTCTTCCTGTTAGTGATTGACATGATCTCATGGTCTAAGGATTAGGATCACTTCGTAAGTTGTTATAGCAATATAAACTCAATGACTTTGATCGTAATGCTATACTGGATGAATGTTCATCACATCATTACACTAATGTTGTGATCCCGTTATTAATAACATCCAATGTCCATGATCGTGAAACCTTGATCATCTTGTTAATCAACGAGCTAGTTTATGAGAGAGGCATAACTAGGAACTTTCTGCTTGTTTATTAAACACACATGTATTAACGCTTCCGTATTAATACAATTATAGCATGTACAATAAACATTTATCATAAATAAGGAATACGATAATAACCACTTTATTATTGCCTCTCGGCATATTCCTTCAGCCTCCCACTTGCACTAGAGACAATAATCTAGTTTGAGAACTTTATGTATTGAACACCTATGGCTTTCTCGTGTTCCATATACGCAATTGCAAGTGGTTAACATAATCTACGATCCGACGCTTAGGTCCGTGTGTGTATTTGCATGTCTTTATGCCTTCACGCATCACTCATTCTCCAATGAGATGGCATTGTATAAATTTGGTCTTTCGGTGAGACCTTTAGTTCCTTGGGGTTAAAACACGTCGATACTATTGTCATACAATATATCTTTAGTGTTAGCCCGATGCGAACCACACCTTAGTTTGATAACAAACTTCTTGACACAAATTCCCTCCTTTGCTACTACTATAGCAGTCATATACTTAGCCTTTTGTTGTAGTATTCGTCACAATGTCTTAACTTTGGAACTCTTCCAAATCCATCATGGAAACTTTCTTTCCATTTCATTGTGCCACTCATAGTTTAAATTGAGATAAACTTAATTTGCATCTTGTGACAAAACTAGTATCAATGTAACGCTTTACAATGAACTATTTGTAATTGTTTGTCACCTCTACACAAATATATTCTTAGTTCTTCCAAAAGATCATAAGAATATCCTCACTATCGTCCAATGGTCATTTTATGATTCATTCTGGTATATGCTCATAACACTTAGAGCATAGGACATATCTGGATGTGTACATATCATGGTATGATTTATCAAAACATTCTTGTGGTTTCACTCATCAAGTGTCAAAACACTTGAATCTTGTTTCACTTATCAAGTGTCGATACACTTGAATCTTGATACAATTCCTTTCCATGCAACAAGAATCGCTTTCTTGTCGCTTCTATATTGAACTCCTTCAATATCTCATATATGTACGCTTACAACCATATTGGCCACCGCTCATCCACTATAGACATTCACGCTAAATATTCGGTTTTGCCTAAGTCTTTCATCAAATGAAATTCTTAACCTTTGTCAATAAAAGATACATCATTTCCAATCAACAAGATGTCCTCCACATAATGTATTATAAATATGTCTAAGCCCCCACTTAATTTCTTGCAAATGCAAGCATCTTCATCGCCTCCCCGATGAAAACTCCTTTTCATCACGGTGAAGATTCCAACTCCGCGATGCTTACTTCAACCATTAAAGTTTGCATGCCCTTTTAGCATCCTTTGAATTAACAAAACCCTTTGGATCGTGTCATGTACACGTCCTAGGTAACCATTCTATTAAAAGAACTTTGTTTTGTTTATTCATCTATCATATACCAAATTATATGTAGTGGTTGCTACTTTAATCCGTCCAGACTAAATATCGCTATGAAAGATCAAATCTTGTCATAGTCAACTTCTTGAACATTGTCGTAAAATACTTTACTACATGTCGACTATTTCATAGATTTTAAACATCCATGTCTGTTTCTTTATAGATCCAAATACGACCGATAGGTTTTTACACCTTTCCGGAGGGTATTCCAAGTTCAAAACTTGATTTCTCGTGTTTGGAACTATCACGGATTTTGTGGCTTCAAGCCATTTGACGGAGTCATGGCCCATCATCGCTTCTTTGCATATAGTCGGTTCATCATTGTCAAACAATAATGATTTACTCTCAAATCTTAGTATTTGATTGTTTATCCGGCCGACTTGGTTCAATAAGAACTTAGATCTCCGTGACCACAACCTTTGAGGCACATAAGCTATGAGCATTATGGCAGCCTCCTAACCATTTCCAAGCGCAAGAACTCAAGACATTTAGCTAAGGTTCGTTAACCTTATCAAAGTTCTATTGTCCTCCCACTTAACATTTATGAAAAATTCCTTCTTCAAGAAACTTCACGTTTCAAGCGACAAACCCTTTTGTCTTTGGTGCTATGGAGGAATAACCAATTGTTATTTGAAATAACCTACAAAGACATGCTCATCCGACTTCGGTTGTAAACATCTTACTTATGTTTAGCATACCAAAATTTAAGAAAGGACAACTTGGGTTTTACCCCAAACATAACTCATATGGTGTCATTTCAACGGATCAAGATGGAGCTCTTTTCAGTGTAAAAGCGGTAGTCTCTAAAGCTTTAATCTTTTAAAACATAATGGCAGTTTTATAAATAACACCTTTGATCCAACCATGTCAAACAAGGTTTCCTTACAAATCTCAAACACTCCATATTCCTATGGTGTTTCGGGAGATGTAAATCTAGGTGTTTTGCTAAACTTGTAACTCAAATAAATCCCTTTTATGATAAAATCATAATTCATTTATTTTTCTTGTTACACTTGTAACTCAAATAAATCCCTTATGATAAAATCATAAACCATTTATTTTCTTGTTACAATGATTTTCACTTCATCTTGAAAGTCTTTGAAACGTTTTTCAAATATTTCATACTTCTTTCTCATTAAGTGAACATTCACTCAAATTTTCGGAGAAAGCATATGAAGTTGAAACTCATCGCTTACGACTACACATAATGGACTACATACATCGATATGTATAAATTCCAATATTTTAGTCATTCGTTCTTCTTTGGCCTTTGAACGAAGTTTTTAATTATCCCGAGGAAAGTCTCACAAGCATCACTTGATCAAATCAAAGACTCCAAAAATCCATGAATATGGAGATTCATCATGTTTTCTTTCCAATATAATTTAAACGGCGATGTCACTTCGTAAGTGATATTTCAATCATTTGTCTTGCGACATTTTAGCATTAGGTTTTATGGATGTGATTTCTCCAACTAGATTTGTAAATCATCCATCTTATATGGAACACGGTAATTATTTGAACAACCTTTGTTCTCATAATACCTGATTTATATAACAATTATTAAAACAAATCTTGAAGTCAAGCTTTGATGTCAACGAGAAATACAAACAACGGTTTGTTTGTTTTCGATGAACATCATCACATATTCTCTTGCTAGTTACTTAGGTCATTGTGGTTCATGAATTGCGTTGTTCCGTATGACATTTCATACCAACCAATTCGGTATCCAATACCCAAGAACCACATTGTTTAACAAGCAAAGAATACAACCATAACATGTATATCATATATATACCTAAATTGGATATTTCCAATCTTTTCTTTTCTGCCAAATATATTTTATAGATTCTCTTTCAGCATTTCCATTTCCTTTTAAAATAATTTATCAACATCAAAAGTGGCGCAATATACAAGACACATAGTCCAAAGCGTGTATATTCAAATAATAATACCTTTGGACTTGCACTTTGAAGTAGATCACCATCATCAAATGATCGGTATTCTTTCAAAATCCATTCTTTAGTAATCTTTTAGTGTAGTAAACATTTTACATACATATTCTATTCACCCTTATCATGACGACTTTCATGATCAAGCTACTTTAGCTTATAAAGGCGAATCGTGAGTATAACATTACTTTCCAAAACCCTTTTGGATGATTAGGATGTCTAGCATCTCCAACCTTCGCAAATTCTCATCCAATATGAGAACATATATTATACTCTATCATATTGCAACCAAAACATTGTTTCAGATATCGTTATATCTGCCACACATGATGGTTTCTGAAACAATTCTTTCAGCTCCTAGATAAACTTGATATTAAAACAATCAAGAATCGTGGAGGCAAACATGATACTTAAGATACTAACACTGGAATTGTTACTCTCGATTTAATACCAACTATTAAATTTCCGGAGTAAATAGAGTTTGCTGAAAGTTTGCAATAGGACTTTAATCTTTAGACTGACACTCAACACAATACGATATCAGTCAGAAAGTATATATCCGTAATTCTATAGTTCCATTATCTCAATTATAACTAAGTATAAGGTGAACGAATGCCAATGACTACAACAAATTATGCAAATTCACTTTGATTTAATTTATGATAAATTGAGTTCTACTAATCCAAATTAGAAATAAACTCCCACTCAAAAACGACATCCCTCGTGTCTTTTTGGTGATTACATGAACCAAATCCACTACACCAAGTCCGATCATCACGTGAGTCGGTATAGCTTCAAAGGCGAGCATCAAATGGTCAACATATCAAAACATATGACTCATGCTTAACCTTTCGGTCCGTGTTCCGAGGCCATGTATGTACATGCTAGGCTCACAAGTAAGAACCTTAGTATTCAAGGTGTAACTGTTTTACACCCGAGATATGCTCGTGATTCAAGTACAACCGATCATCACGTGATGTCTTGAAGCGATTTAAACATTGTTTGCATACTTAAGGAAGAACACATTCTTATCTTGATATCTAAATGAGGGATCATCTTATTTTGCTAATAAAACGCCAAACAAGCAATATAAGATGCTATCAAACATCACATGTTTATTAGTGAAATGTTTTGGTTCCCGCAGATGATCTCTATCATGTGCATCGTGGTATGATCACTATCATACCTATATGTGTAAATCCAAGGTCTATGGAGTTTACACGCTATGTGTGTTGTAAGAGTATCATCTCATACTTCTACTTACAACACTACCATATCATAACACTAGCCCAGCAACAATCTAAACTAGACGCCTCTAATTTATCCATTACAAGTTTTACGTGGCTTAGGGCTTTCGAGATAGAACCGTTCTTACCTACGAACATGAACCACAACGAGGATAACCAAATTGTTGACAAATCGTTGCAAATTAGATATTGACTATAGTAGGAGAGACAGACACCCGCTATCCACTTATACAAAACTAGTTGCATGTCAAGCGTGGAACAGGTCTCATGTGCGAGGACATGTAAAGTTTGTCCGGGCCGCTTCATCCCACTATGCCACCAATATCCAAAGTACAACTAAGAAGCAATAAAATAATCATCATCGCCCACATACTCATATGTGTACTACCCGTGCAAAGCAGCTACGCATAGATCCGGCTCGATACCACGTAGGGTTCGCAAAGATAGAAAACAAAAAATTTCCTACGATGGGAACAACTATGTACCAAGATCTATCTACTAGATACAAACAACGGATGTATATCCAGAGAGAACATACCCTTGAAGACCGACAAAGCTTAACGAGTCCAAACTCGTGGTTGATGTAGACGATCTCTGCCGATCTCAAGATCGAGAGGAAGTCCTAGCGCCAAGAAAACAAAGAACATCCGTGCTCGCACACACGCTCGAGGCACCGAGCAACCTCCGCCTCCTCGCCTCCAGATGCAGCGGAAGCACAACTCTTCTTGCCGAAAGCCACTGGGAACATGTATCTCGCTAGTCCGAGACCATGGGGATAAATTCTAGAGGGGAGAGAGATCCTTCACGTGGAGGTGTGAGAGACAAGGAGGAGGGGGCCTTTTATAGGAGGTGGGGAACCCAAGGGTGGCTGCCCATGGGGCTGCCCCTTCCTCCTCTTCATGTGGGTGGACACTCCACTCACAAATCTCCTTTAAATTCCTCCACTAAAAGTCCACTCAAATTCCCATTAAATTTCCACTAAATTTAATGCAAACTCTCATTAAATAAAACTCTTTATTTTATTCAGAATTTTGTCAATTACTTTAATGACAAACATTCACAATAACCCTTGCTAGAATTCCATTTCACATGCATAACCACTTTATGCAATTTCACCCGAAACCCGTTTCAGATTCTAGTGAAATAAATTCTGCTTGTTTATTCTTTCGCATGAAACTTTTGCTCCAATTGGATGTCGGTGTCTTATGTGTCACCCTACGGTTCGTGAATAATGCGGACATGATCGAGACCCTCTCGATCAATAATCGCGGATCTGAGACCCATAACGACTCCCACACATTCAACGATGACTTTCTTGTGATCGTAACCTTTTATGCTAGTATCTTAATCCTTTGTTTCATGATATATTACATGTCCGAGATTCGATCATCGGTATCTCCATACCTAGTTTGATCTCGCATCGACATGTACTCTTTTCTCGTTCCCGTGATATAACATTCTAGTGATCAAATCACTTGCTTGCAAGCTAATCAATGTGATATCACCGAGAGGGCCCAGAGCATATCTATCCGTCATCGGGATGAAAAAATTCTACTCTCGATCCATGGGCTTCAACATAACACTTTATTAGTTCTGAATCCATCTTTATGATCACCCAGTTACGGTGTGACGTTTGATGTTATCAAGAAACTCTTCCAGTGTTAGTGATTGACATGATCTCATGGTCTAAGGATTAGGATCACTTCGTAAGTTGTTATAGCAATATAAACTCAATGACTTTGATCGTAATGCTATACTTCGGATGAATGTTCATCACATCATTACACTAATGTTGTGACCTCGTTATTAACAACATCCAATGTCCATGATCGTGAAACCTTGATCATCTTGTTAATCAACGAGCTAGTTTATGAGAGAGGCATAACTAGGAACTTTCTGCTTGTTTATTAAACACACATGTATTAACGCTTCCGATTAATACAATTATAGCATGTACAATAAACATTTATCATAAATAAGGAATACGATAATAACCACTTTATTATTGCCTCTGGGCATATTCCCTTCAAAATGTGCATTGGAAAAACTTGGTGATGTAATATTAAGGAAAAAAGGTTGTCGATCCGCTACTTAAGAATTAATGCCGAGTATGTATATATTTTTTAAGCAAGTGTTGGCTTATCCATTACTTTGGTTTTTATGCTTGACTTTTCGTGAGTCGGAAGACTCGTTGTCGGAACCATGCGCTTAGGTGATGATGCCCAATGGCACCGCCAATAACCTTAGCTAAAAATCGCCGACAATAAGTGCCAAAAGTCACTACTCCAGAATCCACATAAAAACAACAAAGAACGTGTAGACCAGAAAACTTAAGCTAACACCCGTAGGCGGAATTTTCACAAGTGCAATCGCAAAGCTTGTGCATAAAGGTTTATATGATCCAAAAATGAACACTAAAGGAGGTAAAAGATTCAGCAATATGAGTGAACCAAAGAGCTTTATTTCATTGATCATATAAGAGGTACACGATTAGATAAAAATGCTAAGTGTATAAAGGACGTAGCTGTGCTATGTTCCATGGCCGATCAAGCTCCGGGTAGTCATCATCCGGGTCACGTCGCTTACGCTTATGATCCTCGTTGCTTCTATCCTTGAGCTCACGATTGTCGACAAGGTAGTAAGACCCATTGAGCAGCGCCTTGCTTAGGATGAACGGTCCTTCCCATGGCGGGGATAATTTGTGTGACTTCTTCTGCTTAAGTCGGAGTAATAAATCCCCCTCTTTAAATGAGCGATGTCGGACGCGGCGACTATGGTAGCTGCGTAGCTTCTGCTGGTAGATGGCGGATCTTTGGCATGCCAAAATGCGCTCCTCCTCGAGAAGGTCCACATCAAGGCGTTTGGATTCTTCAGCGTCATCTTTGTTGTAGGCGGCAACTCTTGGTGCATCGTGGAGGATGTCGGAAGGTAGGATGGCTTCTGCTCCATATACCATGAAGTAAGGGGTGTAGCCGGTGGATCTGTTAGGTGTAGTTCGTAAACTCCACAACACAGATGGAAATTCTTCCGCCCAGGCTCCAGATGCTCTATGTAGAGGTGCCTCAAGACGTGGCTTGATTCCCTGCAGAATTAATCCATTAGCTCGCTCAACTTGACCATTAGATTGTGGGTGTGCCACAGACGCAAGGTCAAGTCGGATGCCTTTGTCCCAGCAATAGGCCTCCACTTCTCCGAGTGACAGGTTGCTTCCGTTGTCGGTGATGATGCTATGTGAGAGACCAAATCTCACCACTAGATCCCGGACAAACCTCACGGGCGCGTTCCCATCGAAGTTTTCTAATGGGTTTAGCTTCAATCCATTTGGTGAATTTGTCAATCGCTACAAGCGTATGCGAATCCACACGGTGCCGCTTGTAACGGTCCCACCATGTTCAGCCCCTGCATCGCAAACGGCCAAGTTATTGGTATTGTTCGCAATTCTTCACAGGGACATGTGGTTGTCGGGCACATCGCATCCTGCATGTTTCAACCAGTTGTCTTGCCTTCGCATGTCACCAAGAGAATCCTTCGGAAGGCTGCGACCAACGATCGAGGAGCGCGTGATGCCCGCAATCTCGAGATGGATTTCGTAGGATTTCCATACCTTCTAGCTGGAAACACATTTTAGGTATACACCAGAGAGCTCCTTTTGTAGAGTTGCCCATTGATTATGGTATAACCCTTTGCTCGTCAGATTATCTGCCGCCTTTCGACCTCGTCGCCGGCAAAGTTCCGTTCGAGATATTACATGAACGGTTTTGTCCAAGCCGGAGGGGTCTTTGTCACCATGTTGACGAAAGAATCAGCTCTATCCGGGTTGTCGATGTCGGCGCCCTTCACGGATGGTGTGCGTAGATGCTCTAGGAAAACTCCTGTCGGAATTTGCTTGCGCCCTGATCCAAGTTTAGACAATAGATCAGCCGCCTCGTTTTGCTCCCTAGGCACATACTTGACTTCGTAGCCCAAGAAGCTCTTGGCTATCTCGTCCACTTCGTCGCGATATGCCACCATCATAGGGTTCCGCGTGTTCCAGGTGCCAGCCACCTGCTGGGCAACCAAGTCGGAATCTCCACAGCAAACTATGCGCTTGATGCCAATATCCTTGGCTACACGCAGTCCATGAATGAGTGCTTCATACTCCTCCATGTTGTTTGTAGCCTCGAAGTGGATCTGCAGAACGTAGTGTATCTTGTCTCCTTTTGGTGACTGTAGCAATACACCAGCCCCCAAGCCATTGAGTAGCTTTGATCCGTCAAAGTGCATCACCCAGTATTCTGGTTCTGGAAATGGAGTGGCATCCGGCATCTCCGTCCAATCTGCACTAAAATCCGCCAAGGCTTGTGACTTGATAGCGTCGCATCTTTTGTAGGTGATCTCGAAGGCGGCAAGTTCAATGCCCCACTTCGCGACCCTTCTCAGAAGGCCGCTGTTGTTGATAATGTCGATAAAGGAGTCTTGATCACTACGTGATTGGGTGCTCGAAGTAATGCCTCGGCCCGTGAAGCGAGGAATACTCCGTAAGCTATCTTTTGGTAGCGGTAACGCTGCTTGGACTCCGCCAAGACCTCGCCATAGTAAACTAGTCGTTGCACTCCGCTCATAGCCCGGTTCCTTCCGCCTACCACGACGATGATGCCGATAACCCGGTTGGTTGCCGCCATGTAAATTAACAGGGCTCACCAGCTCGGGCCGCAAGGATGGGCGCCGAGGAAAGAATCTCCTTGAGCCGCTTCAATGCTGCATCCGCCTCGTCTGGCCCACGTGAATTTGTTCGCTTCTTCAAAGAACTTGTACGGTAATGAGCCTTCTCTCCAAGTCGGCTGATGAACCGACTAACTGCTGCAACACAACATGTTAGTCGTTGGATGTCCTTTAGTCATGTCGGACGGTTTATGTTTAAGATGGCCTTGATTTTCTCCGGGTTGACCTCGATTCCGTGCTGGGAAACGATGAAGCCCAACAGTTTGCCGGCTGGAACCCCGAAAACACACTTCTTAGGGTTGAGCATCATGTTGTATTTCCGGAGATTATCAAAGGTTTCTTTTAAGTCGAAGATTAAGTCGTTGGACTTTTTAGACATCACCGCGATATCGTACACATAGGCGTGAACGTTCCGACCAATTTGGTCGTGAAGACAATGTTGCATTGTCCGCTGGTAGGTAGCACCTGCGTTTTTCAACCCAAAGGGCATCGTGACATAGCAAAACGTTCGGTATGGGGTAGTGAACGAAGTGGCCAATTGGTCTGACTTCCTCATCTTGATCTGGTGGTATCCTGAGTATGCATCGAGAAAACACAAAATTTCTGAGCCAGCCGTCGAGTCAATGACTTGGTCAATGCGAGGCAAAGCAAACGGAACTTTGGGGCATGCTTTGTTCAAGCCGGTGTAATCAACGCACATTCTTAATTCATTGGTTCCCTTTTTGGGGACAAGTACGGGATTGTCCACCCATCGGGTGTGAAGGACTTCTCGGATAAACTCATCCTTAAGTAACCTAGCTATATCTTTGCCAATCGCGCGTCTCTTCTCATCTCTGAAGCGTCGTAGAGGTTGTTTCACTGGTTTACATTTTGGATCTATGTTTAAGTTGTGCTTGGCAAGTTCCCTAGGTACACCTTTCATGTCGGCAGGTTGCTAGGCAAAGATGTCCCTATTCTCACGGAGGAACTCGACGAGTGCGCTTTCCTATTTGGGATCCAGGTTCGTCCCAATGGCGACGGTCTTGGAGGCATCGCTTACCACAAGTTCCACCGGCTTGGTCTCAATGGCGGCCTTGAACGCAGGAGCGGAGTCGGAGATCTGTTTCTTCGACATGGGCATCTCTGAGTCATTGACCTTGCTCTGGATCTCCTTGAATTCTTCGCTATAGAGGATAGACCGAACGCCGCTTCATTGATCTAGCCCTTGCCTTGGTAAAGCCTCCGGATACGGTGATGACACCGCTTGGTCCGGTATCTTGAGTTTGTTAGACGAAGCATGGCTTGGCCATGAACGGTGGAATATGTCGCGCCGAATATGACGCGTGGTACACGCCTTGAAGGGGACCACCTCAAAGGTCATGCGCGCCTTGGCGGTAATTATTAACGCCGCCAAAGGCTACAAGTGTGATGCACCCAAGGGACCGAGCCTCCCATCCAGGAACGCCATGGAACACGGTGTTGGTCCGCCTTAGGTTTGCCTCCGCCAAGTTCATCTTCCGCAGTGTATCCGGTACATGATGTTGATGCTGCTTCCACTATCCACCATGCACTTGGAACTCCACGCCGCCAATCAATGGGTTGATGACCATGGCGTATTGGTTCTCCGTGGGAACAAGGTCCGGTGGTCCGTCCTGTCCCAAGTGATTGGAACCTCCACCAGCACAGTATTGGGGACTAGGGGAGTGGCCATCGTGATCCTTAGAGAGGTCTTCTGTCGGACGGTGGGGTGCCAAGGAAAGTGTGGTAGGGCCTTCGGGCCTTTGCGAAGGGTTCTTGCCTTGTCGCTCTTGGCGGCGTGTTTGGGGTCAACGTCCTCGTCCATGTCACTTGAATCCTTGGACTCCTCCTCCTTGTTCTTCCCCTTGCCCTTGCCTCGCAGTCTGTTCTTCCGACTTCGCTTGTAGCCGGACTCCGGGTCTTCCTTGAGGTCGTTGACGAACTTGCAGTGTCGATTGGTATGGGTGGCCTTGCCATTGACATCGAGGTGTACAAGTCACGGCATATCGTGGTACTCTTTGTAGGTTTGGGGAACGCGGAGCGGCGCCGAGTTGGTTTCACTTCCTCGCTGCTGCCCACGGCCTGCTCCCCTTCATCGGCCACGTTGTCCGCCTTCGCCTCGTTCTGCAAAAGTCATGGCGACCATGTCGGTAGATTGCTCTTATTCTGGAGCGGTTTTCCGCTTTGTACTGTTGTTCCTCCGAGCTTGAGTTGGGACGGCCGTTGCCGGCAAAGAGCCACGAGCGTCGTCGTCGGTAGCTGCGAACTCACTAGCTAACTGAATCATCTGATTCAAGTCTAGCTGATGATTGTCCTGCAAGCGCTTCAGCTTATGTCGGAGCAACGTGCCTCTTTCCAATCCATCGATGAAGGTGACCATGGCGGTCTGGGCGTGCACTCCTGCGCAAGAATTCTTCATATCCAGCCAGCGGGAGAGGTAGGCGCGAGATGTCTCGTCTTTCTCTTGCACGCATCAACAGATCGCCCACAGTGTGACGCCAGGCTTGTATGTACCCTCAAAGTTTTTGGTGAACGCTTCTTGCATGTCCAACCAGTTGTAGATATATTTCTCCGGCAAGTCGTCTATCCATTGACGGGACGTACCCGCCAACATTAGCGGGAGGTACTTGACGGCGACGTTGGGGTTGCCTCCAGCAATCTCCACCGCGTTGTCGTAGTCCTGCAACCATGTGGCGGGCTTGGCGGTGCCGTCATAGGGCTTGATGGTCTTGTCAATCCAGAAACCTTTGGGGTAAGTTGCGGACCGTATTGCAGGTCCAAAGCAACGTGGTCCCAGGTATGGTCCTTCTCGGGCCTCGTGGATCTTATCGATCCGTGAACGTGCATCGTATGGCTCTGGGTTCTTCTTCTTGTTGTCAACAGGGGATGGGCTGCGTGAACGATGCGGGCCTCTTCCGTCATGGTGACTGCCAGGTGACGGAGGCGGAGGTGGGTGGGTTAGCCTTCTTGCTGTTACCCTCCTGCGACGCCCCACGCCTGTCACGGTTGCTTGCTGGACGCGGAGGGTCATGGTGTGACCTGCTCTTATGTCCTTGGTGGCGCTCTCCATCATGACGGGTATGTGCCGCATTGTCGCGGATGACGATGCCGCACTGCTTTGGAGGGGCATATCCGCACGATGGTGAGTCTTGTAATCTTCCTGGCGGGGGATCGGGCGGTGGCGATGGCGAGGTTGGGCTCTTTCTCCGTGGTCGGAGGATATGGGGATAGCATCCTTCCTGCGCGCATCCTCCGCTTCGTTCGATGAACCCATCCGCGATCCGACATCCCGAGGAGATCCGTCCCTTGGCGGTTTGTCTTGGCTAGATCGGCAGAAGCTCGGGGGTCGACTCAAGCCTCCGAGAGGTGGCCTTTTCGCTTCTTTACAGCCTTGGCCACTAGGTCATAGACCTTCTCTCGCCAGCGATCTATCCCGCTCGAAGGGTCTTGGCGATGGCGGTTAAGGAGTGGGTGGGCACACGCTGCTCGCACTATCAATGTATGGCTTGGCATGTGCCGCTTCGAGGATCCCATCCTAGGTTGCGCCGCACACCAGATCGTTGATGACGCGAGAGCTTTCTTAGCCTTCTACGCCGCAGCGAATCTTGTACTCAGCCTCCATTGCTCTTGCTTTCTATGGACTTCAAGGCCGGATGTGATCTCGATCTAGTTTAGCGCCTGTTCGCGATGGCTTGCGCCTCCAAAGCATGTCGGAGCTTCTCGTCGAGTCACGCTCGGATATGATCAACGGTTAGAGGCTCAACGAGGAGATTGCCGTACATCACTCTATCAATTGAGTAACATGGGCTGCCGACGCGGATGCCGGAGGCGGCAAGTTCATGTGTTGTTGTTCGGACGGTGCCGAGTTCCTGCGACTGCTGCACTGGGTTAGGCAGATGCGGCATGACCTTTGCGCGATCAATGTCGTCTGCAATTAGTGGCCCCTTCCCCTTATCCAGTGCTGTAGGCGGATCTTGCCTGGGCTGGTCTCCATCCATCGTTGTCCCAATGGTGACGAACACCCCTCGAGATAAGACGGTGTTATTAGCTTGCTCGTCGCGCGAGTACCCCTCCTCCATCTCCTGCATGGCGGAGTCTAGCTCTTCTAGACTGAAGTCTATTTCCTCTGAATCTGCACTGAAATCAGCATAAAGCGCGTCAATGACAGAGTCGGAGGGTGCCTAGACTTCCTCGATGACGGGCGGTGGAGGTGCAACGGCCTCGACGATGACTGGAAGTGATGGTGCTGCTGCGACGATGGCGGCCGGAGGCGGTGGTGGCGGTGGCTGAATCGGAGGGGCTCCGTCAATGAGCGCAAGCGCCTGTCAGCCGCTTGACCTCGCATAGTTGTTGACAGTGTTCACCATGCCTTCAAAGGTGAGGCGCCCCGACGCTGCCGCCTTAGAGAATGTCGAGAAGCATGCCATGGTCCCCTTCCACAAAGTGATAGATGGCATCATCATTGCGGTAGTTGGCTAGATCGGCTCAGAGCACGAGCCACCGCCGTAATCGCGGGGTTTTCGCCTCTCTCAACACGCAGATCGAAGATGGTAACCACGCCGACGAACTTGGATCTCATCGCCTGACGCACGGACAAAGCCGGCGGATTTGCAGTGATCTTCCACCTTTATATCCTGCACAGGGGCGGTTTGGGTGGGTCTTGAATTTTTCCGATCATTGCCGGCAAACTCCGAGGAGAGATCCGACATCGGTCCTTCCACGAACGTATCCTGCCCGTAGGCGGTCCGTGCGGGTCTTTAATTTTTCTGATCTTTGCTGGCAAACTCCGAGGAGAGATCCGACATCGATCCTTCTGCGAACGTATCCTGCCCGTAGGCGGTCCGTGCGGGTCTTGATGCTCCTCCGACTCCCAGGGAACTAGTGCCCGAGTCGGTTTCGCCTATGAAGAGGTGGATGCCTCCGATAGGAACGATCGAACACCGCGTAGGGTTCGTCTTCGCCGGGATCCAGAACTCGTCGGGGGAGACGATCGGAACGTTGCCGGAGAAGAGAACGCGACCGATGGCTACGGTTTTGCCGATTCCCGCGAAGATCTTGGTCCTCGCCCGCTGAAGAGCCTGAAGCGCCTCTGGCCCCACGGTGGGCGCCAACTGTCGTGGTATTGCCGACGAGTACGCCATGGAGGGGTCTTCACAGTGTGTGTTTAGAGACATGGGGTAAGGCGGACGGTTGACGGGTACGAGGTAACAAAACTTACCCAGGTTCAGATCCCACAACGTTGGCGGAATCCTACTCCTGCTATAAATCACTATAAGGGCAATACGCGAAAGTTACAAAGATAGGTTCAGGCGAGGTGTGTGTAAACGATGCCCTAAAGGCTCCCATAGGCCCGCTTATATAGTCGTCAGTCCTAGGGTTACAGGGAAAAGTCCTAGCCGGACAAAGTTATGTAGTTCTACACCGCCTATTACTAGTCTTGTGTATCTTGCACCCAAGGCTCGGCACGCTGGTGACTCCACCGTAGCCTTTCTTTATCCGGCATGGGCCTTCCTTCGGATCCACCTAATCACGCCTAAATAGCCATAGGCCATGCTACCAACTATGGACAACCCGGTTAGTCGGATAAGAGACATGATATGAGGATACCCATATAGCATATCCCCAACACTCCCGGGGTGGTGGACCCACTGGTGGCCCCTCTAGAACATTCTAGAAGCTTCCGGTCAAATTACCAAAAACATTTCTGAACCCCGGAAAAAGACTTTCCATATATGAATCTTATTCTCCAGACCATTCCGGATCTCCTCCTGATGTGCTGGATCCAATCCGAGACCCCGAACAATATTCGTTCTGCAACTCATATTCTATATCTACTTAAACAACATCAATTCCTTAAGTGTGTCACCCTACGGTTCGTGAACTATGCATACATGATCGAAACACCTCTCCGATCACTAACCAATAAGGACTGAGATCCATAGTGTCTCCCACATATTAAACAATGACTTCGTGATCGAATGAACCATTCACATACAATACTGATTCCCTTTGTCGCATGATACTTTACTTATCCGAGGTTCAATCGTCGGTATCTCCATACCTAGTTCAACCTCGTTACCGATAATTAATTTTGGCTCGTACTGTGATATGACATCCCTTGTGACCTAGTCACATGTTTGCAAGCCAATTGGATGACACTCCACCGAGAGGGCCTAGAGTATATCTATCAAGTCATATGGATGGGAAAATCCCACTTGATCCATGCGCTTCAATCCATACTTTAAGAATACCCAATGCCACCTTTATAACCACCCCATAAAGTGGTGTTTGATGTTATCAAAGAATCCATCCGATGTTGTTGATTAACATGATCTCGTGGTCGAAGGATTAGGTTAGTATGTATTTGACAGCTTGTAGCAAACGAACTTAAATAACTTGATCTTATGGCTTACTATGGGTGTGTGTCCATCACATCATTCTCCTAATGATATGATCTTGTTATTAATAACATCTAATGTCCATGATCAGGAGACCATGATCATCTAATAATCAACAAGCTAGTTTAACAAGAGGCCTACTAGGGACTCTTTTAATGTTTACAAAACACACAAGTATTAATGTTTTCGGTTAATACAATTATAGTATGGGATATAAACATTTATCATAAACACAAAGATATAACAATAACCACTTTATTATTGCCTCTTGGGCATATCTCCAGCAGGGGCGCACCCGAAGGAGGATGTAGCGGGGAAGCACCACAGGAGAAAGAGTAGGCAACGGAGGGGGCTTGGCGGTAACGTGGGGTGGAGACACGAGTGAGATAGGTGCTAACCACATTGGGTTTATGTGGTGGGACCGCACATCTATGGTGTGGCAATCAAGTAACATGGCACTACTACAATTGGTACTAGTTGTGTGCATTAGATAAGCGATGCCACTAGTGACATAGGCTTGGCGAAATGACTTGGACACCGCTGAAGTCACGTATTATTTTTTCGGCAAGCCGCTAGTAACGAACTAGTAGTGGTGTGTGATTTTCTAACCCTCTACCGGTATTACAGGTGGCGTGACAATTTTATGGCATGCCACTAATGTAGTGGAGCTTATAAGGTTTTTTTACTAGTGCGTTGCATCAAAGTCCTTCTCTCCTTGCAGGAGGGTCTCGCTGCTAGCCGTCATGGGTTATGTCATTGGTATTGCTATTAGCATGGTATGGCTTACGTCCGTGATCTTGCTCATGGTATGTTCTTCATGGGTGGTCCAGTTTCATGTTATCATTTGAGTTATAGGGTGAGTACTATGTCATCTAACGGGTCGGTGCCCTTCAAACCAAGGAGGTGGCAATGGCCTCTTTGTGGCAATAGACAAGTTGTACCACAATGAGGTCCTCCCTATTTTGAATAATAAGGAGGTAATTTGTTTTTATGGTTTGTCTCTCCTGTTGGGGTTACACACTAGAGGAAAAAGGGCCATCCGTTCGCCACCCCTGGGAGCATTAGTCCCGGTTGCGCCACCAACCGGGACTAATGCTGGCACACGTCCCGGTTGGAGCGGGCACGGGGCCAGGGGCATGGGTCCCGGTTGGTAAGGGGGCATGCGTTCGGTTGGAGCCACCAACCGACTAAAGGTTTGGCCACCACGTGGCGTAGACGCTTTTAGTCCCGGTTCTGGCTCCAACCGACTAAAGACCCTTGCCTATAAATGCAACGCCCAGCCCCTTGCCTCCACTGCTTTTTTGAATGGTGTAAGGTGTGAGGGTGTGTGCTAGTTTTTTCTCATGCATGCATTGAAGGTGTTTGTTGAAATGTTTGAGTGAAAATCCGGTTGAATTTCTCATAGAACAAAAATATAGAAGGTGTCAGACGACTTGAGCTTTCTCCTCTTTATTTCCCTCGATCGAGGTTAGCAATCCTATCTTTTCTAGGTCATTGATACAATTCATGTGTCGGTGTGAATTGGTTATTTCACTATTTACGATGTCCTGTTTTGATAAACTTACTTATATGATGCGATGATCGGTCGGGAATGGATGTACGGTGACCGCGGTAGCCGGGTATATCAAAGGCGTGGATAAATTTATCGATGTGGCTACGGCAAACAAAGAGAATGGATTTATACGTTGTCCATGTGTTCAATGTCGAACAACAAGGAGTACTCTTCCTCGAAAATCATTCGCGGCCACCGATTATGAAAGGTTTCATGCCCAACTATAATTGCTGGACCAAGCACGGGAAAGAGGGGTTATGATGGAAGATGGTGAAGAAGAAGATGATGATAACAACTATCATCATATGTTTCTGAATCGGTGATCTGCTATGAAAGACAATGGAGAGGAAAAAGGTGAAGAACGGGCATCGGATGAGCGTGATGAACTTGTAGGGTCATTTTTGATGCAAAGCGAGCGTGAAATGAAAATGAGAAGTTGAAGTTAGAGGGCATGTTAGAAGATCACAAGAAATTGTTGTACCCAAATTGTGAAGATGGCAGCACAAAGCTCGGTACCAATTTGGAATTGTTGCGATGGAAGGAGTGTGGTCTAAGACTCCTCATTTGAAAAGATGCTGAAAATAATGAAGCAAGTTTCCAAAACATAACGAACTTCCGAGAGTACCTCTGAAGCAAAGAAGACTCTCTGTCCTCCGTTCGGCTTTCATTCGTTGGGCAAGGTTCGCTTTAGTCGATTGCCCGTCGGTTGGGCAACGGGACTAATGCCGCTACCAACCGGAATGGGGTTGTTTCCACCGGACATTCAGTCAACCTTGGTCAATAATCGATCGTGTACTAAGTCTTCAAACGTTTAAGTCTATGCATAATTTTCATTCGTTGTTTCCTTGTAAGTTTGTGTAGTCTTTGTATGTTGTTCTCCCCAGCACTTTGTCTCCGTCGGTCATTGGGATTTATTATCTTAAAGTTGGGGGCGGCACACAATCTACCATTCTACAATAGCGAGTCTTGACGACATGGTGTAGTGGGGTCTTGGTGGCGATCGTGAGATGATGGACGCACGCAGCACGGTGGCACTGTCTGGCGTCATGGTGCCGGACAAGGTTAATGCTTTGATCCCTCCAGTAGATGGGTTCACGGGAGACGGCGACAGCAACTTCTACGGCGTGTGCACTAGTGCGTGTTGAGGGTCTTCTAGGCTGGTTGAGGCCCTTGCTCACCGATGGGCGGTTGCTGAGTACTCCTTATGTTTGGGATTATAGGTCATGCATGGTTAACTAGGTTGTCAATTTAACCAATAAAATATAAATAGAATAACATAAAAACTATACCATTAGAAACTTTATATGCTATATTTTCTAATGATATATTTTTATGCTATATAACTTATATTTTAATAGTCAAATTAACGACCTAGGTATACGCGTAGGACCTATAATCCCAAACAAAGGGACTACTTCGATTTTTAGATGATGTGCGTAGATGTGATGTCAGGGCACATGGCACTATTCATGGTTGTCTGGCATCATGGCTCTGGACAATGTTAATGCTTTGATCCCTCCTGTAGATGGGTTCGCGGGAGACGACGATAGCAACTTCTACGGTGTGTGCACTAGTGTGTGTTGAGGGTATGCTCTCCGATGGGATGGGCGGTGCTACTACAATGGCTTCGAGTTAAATATTTGTATTCTTTTTGTAAGCCTTTGTTGAATAATCTAATAAAAAACTATGTGCATCTTTCTGATACATAGGCCGGGGGTTTCAACCTCTATTTACAAAAAAATATCTTTTAAAGTTGGTAACCCTTGATCACTAATAACTATTTTTTCTCCACAAATAAGTGATCATCTTAGGTTTGAGATATAACATTGGAGAGAATGAAAGATAACCATAAAGCTAGTCATATAGAACTTGTAAAAACACGCTTACCAGACCAGGCGCTCTCCAGGCAGGGGCGTATCCAGAATTTGATCATAGGGGGGCCGAGATGATAGTGACGATTAAATAGGTGTACAACAAAACTAAATCGAATCTTAAATGTATGTAGTTTCGTTATCCGAAGGCAAGTCCTATAACTAAAAGCTTCATTTTATTTGCTTTACGACTACAAATTCATCAAACAAATCTACAATCTCATGAATGGTATTTAAAGAAATTTTCTTTATAAATACAAATAACTATATAAAGTTGTATAAGAATACTAAATAAATTAAGGGGCGGATCTAGTATATGAGCATGTGGGGCAAATAATAAATTACCATAAAAGATATAAACATGAAAATATATCACGTCTCCTAGTTATACTATGAATATCAAAATGTAACATTATATGTTTTGCGATAAAACAAAGCAAGTTACATTCTACTAGTTTGAGTGTAGGTCTATGCTCAGACCTATGAAATAAATCAATAACTCAATAATTAGGTAATCACTAAATAATTTGTAAAAAAATTCTCATGTATATAATCCGCAATTGATCCGACAAAACAATTTCTATTAGAGGGGTAATCAAACTAGCAATTCTAGTAGCCAACATGCAGTATATTTGGGATTATAACTTAGTGCGATCAATTCACGAATTAGGCATGACATGTGGTAGTAGCGGCATGCCGTATTTGATTGTTCCTAGATGTATGAGAGCTATGTTTTGTGTCTTCGTTAATCGGTAATCATAGACATTACGACGCCTGAACACAAAATACTGGTCCTGGTGACAGCGCTCAACCAACAACACCATGACCTTGCGTAGGCACCACCATAGCGGAGACAGAGAAGGGAGAAATAAGCTGACTAGATCGTCGAGCAAAACCTAGTAAAGCATAAATTCAGATGCGTCCCATGGATCAGTTGATCGATCTTTGGTCTTTCCAATGCTTCAATAGGTAGGCATTATTCCTTGATGTTGATTTTTTTGGGTATGACCCGTAAAACTTCAACAATCAGCACATTGCACATATTCGTCTAGGCTAGACAGAGTATTACAATTAGGAGCATAGCATCAAAACTAGGGCTAGCCCACGCTACATATCCTTGAGGGGGGCCGGGCCATAGGGGGCATGGCCACCCCTCGGCCCTCCCTAGATCCGCCTCTGTCTCCAGGTGGATGGAAGGAAAGGTTCCTCACGCCGTAAATAGGTATCAGAGCTAATTGATCAAGAAGGTAGGACATGGAATGAGGACGCGGTGCGAGAGTGCTGCTATCCCCATGATGCGGCGGTGATCCTAAATATCAAACTGCCACCACGATCAACCGATGATTTTGTTGCTTGGTCAGGTGAACACAATGGTCTCTTTAGTGTTAGGTCGGCCTACCGTATTGGTATTCTACCGAAGCTCAATGGGATGAATGGAGGCCAATCTAGCTCCACGGCAGCTGAGGGAGAAAGGAAAATAGGGGATCTTGTCTGGAAATCTAATGTCCCCCCAAAACTAAGGATCTTTGTTTGGCAGATTGCGTCAGACTCGCTGGGATCGAGGCTTAATCTAAGCCGACGGCTCCCATCGGTAGATCCTATCTGCACCATCTGTGCATGCGAGGTAGAGGACAATCACCATGCTCTCATCACCTGCACTATGGCGCGTGCCCTTCAGGAGGAGTTGCGTGGGCATTGGAATTTACCGGATGAATATGCATTTAAAATTAACCAGGATGAATGGTTGTTTGCTCTTCTCGGTAATGCAACGTTGGATCAAAGGCCTAAGATAAATTTTTATGCTTTGGCGCGTTTGGCACCACCGCAACAATGTCGTGCATGGCGATGGAAAGGCCTCGGTTTCCTCTTCTATTCCATACCTGGTGAACTATCACCGTACTCATACAGATGAAGGGGTTATCAGTAGCGTTGTGTCTTGGTCACCCCCTAATGCAGAACTTGTAAAAGGCGAATGTTGATGTTGGTTGGGATTCTACATCAAAAAATGCAGGAGTTGGCATTCTTATACGCGATCACCAAGGCCGTCCCAACCTCGCTGGGTGGAAGTTTATTCCGTTCTGTGGTAGCGCTGAGGAGGCTGAGGTCATTGCATGTTTCGAGGGGCTTCGACATCTGATCGCTCTTTGGCGTTGGCCTGCTATTCTGGAGTCTGACTGCCTCCGTGTAGTCCAGGCAATCACTAGTGAGGTTCAAGAACAGTCTGCCAGCTGGACGGCAATTTTGGAGGTCCGGGAGCTACTGAAGATATACCAAGATATTATGATCTCAAAGGTCGATCGTGTGTGTAATGATCGTTGCGCATGTCTTAGCACAGGTTGGTAGATCAGGGCTCTCTGAGCTTATTCGTGACTCGGCTCCGGAGTGTATTCTGGACCTGATCATGTTAGATTGTAAGAACACTATGTAATCCTAGAACAACAAGTTTCTTACGCACTTTTTTCCTTACCAAGGTACCTAAGGGGACTGGAAGGTTTTTAATGAGATGGTTTGCTGCTCAATTTTTTGTGTCTTACCTTTAAAAAAAAGTAAAAACATGCTTACCATTTTGCACACCCTGCATGATATGCGTGGCTGAATGATAAATACCCATGTCCGAATGCTGATTCAGTTGACAAGGATTAAGAAACACATACGAATGTATACATGCATATAAATTGGATGACTTTGTGCGGTTATCCAGCTTTTTTATGCTCCCACCTAAGCTTAGTTAGAACACGATAACTGAAAGCACAAGAGACATGGTGCACCTATTGAAAATGTAGGTGTGTACATTATCAAGTAATCATGTTTTTATAAAATTAATTAGGCTATAAAATAATCATGTTGTTGCAGTCGGATAAGCAAAAAACAAGAGCGAGGGTGCATATTCTTTGACTCCTTCATTGTGTAGCTCGATGATGGCGAGAGTAGTCAGTTGCAACACTGCAAGAATTCGAGGTGGTTGAGCTCGCAGTTAGAGACGGTTGTGATTAGTGGTCGCTATCTGAGACGGTTGCTGCACTAGCGAGATACGAGAAGTATACTTCGCGCGGCTGTTATTAACTTTCGCTTTCAGCTACTCGCTTGCCCAACTGAAAACTGAAACTGTCCGAATGTAGGTAGCCAAGAGAGTCGATCGAAGGGTTTGCATCTTCTCCGGTGCCAATGTCAAATTAGCGGTTGGGATAATCTATCATTTTGGATGGAATTAAGAATACCTAGCTAGCTTGATGAGACTTGCGATTCAAATGATTAGAACGCTCGCGCAAGTCAATCTATCATTTTGCACCGTACATCCCCCGATCGTTGGAACTTCGAATTTCATATGTTTACAATAATAACAGGACAATCATTCCTCTCGACCGGAACCCATGCAGCGATCTTGCATTCGTATCTATATAAGGACACCCAGTGTCGCAATCAATATTCACCTCCAAATCCACTGGATTGCCACAGCATCTAGCAAGAACATTCTAGCTCGGAGAGAAGCTAGCTAGCTCAATCATCTCTCGCATTCTCGTACGTGCAGAGTTGGATCAGCAGAAACATGGCGGGGAAGCGCTTGTTCCTGCAGCTGTTGGCCGCCGTTTTCGCTGTCTGTTTCACGCCGGCGAGGTCGGGTTGGCTCCAGGGCACCGCCACGTTCTACGGCGGCAGCGACGGCTCCGGCACAATGGGTAAGCAACCTGAACATCTGAATGTGTGTGCAGACATGCATGCAGAGCTGGACACGTGTAGTCTGAAACTCTGAATGTATGTGCATGTGTGCAGGTGGTGCTTGTGGGTACGGGAACCTGTACCACCAGGGGTACGGCCTCGCCAACGCGGCGCTCAGCACGGCGCTCTTCAACGACGGCGCGTCGTGCGGGCAGTGCTACCTCATCATCTGCGACGTCGGCAGGTCCGACATGTGCAGGCCCGGCACGGCCGTCACCGTGTCCGCCACCAACTTCTGCCCTCCCAATTACAACCTCCCCAACGACAACGGCGGGTGGTGCAACCCTCCCAGGCCACACTTTGACATGTCTCAGCCGGCGTGGCTCAACATCGGCATCTACCAGGCCGGCATCATCCCCGTCGTCTACCAACAGTAAGCCACCTGAACAAGCAATGGCATGAGACATTGTGGATTTGTGGTTAACCATTATTTCTGTGTGTGGAACTACAGGGTGAAGTGCTGGAGGGACGGCGGGCTTCGATTCACCATCACCGGCTTCAACTACTTCCAACTGGTGCTGGTGACCAATATGGCCGGGAGCGGGTCGATCAAGAGCATGTCGGTGAAGGGGACCAACACGGGGTGGATCGCCATGTCCAGGAACTGGGGCGCCAACTGGCAATCCCTCGCCGGCTTGGTAGGCCAGTGCCTATCCTTCGCCATCACCTCCAGCGGCGGACAGTACATCGTCTTCCAGGACGTCATCCCGGCATGGTGGCAGTTCGGCCAGACCTATTCCACATGGCAGCAGTTCGACTACTAACGAATTCATGCCGATCCATGCGGCCATAGGCTGCGCGTCATTTCATTTTTCGATTCATTCACGCTCCTCTCGAGCCGCCAGCTCGCTTCATTCATTATTCACTTGATTTGGCTACGGACTGAATTGTAAAATTGTACTCCCTCCGTTTGGAAATATAAGATGTTTTAGATTTGTGAATAATGTGTATCTAGACACCTTTTAGTGTTTAGATTTATTTAAACTTATATACTAAAAAGTGTCTAGATACATCACATTCACAAACCTAAAACATCTTATATTTTAAACGGAGGGAGTAATTCACATACTCCCTTCGACCCATATTAGTTGACATGAATTTGTCAAAATTTGAATGAACCTATATACTAAATAGTGTCTAGATTTATCTAAATTTAGATAAACTTGAGACAACTAATATGGATCGGAGGGAGTACTATTATGTTATGATTAGTATGTAGTTTTGGGCAGTTTGTATGTAGTTTATATGGACTTGCTATGTAAATTTGTGAATTTTCCCAGGAGTATATTCAAGGGTGGTATGGAATGGTTACGATTTTCAGAAGATTAATTAATGGTTATGTCACTCGTGCGCCTCAATGGGCCGCCTGAAATGGTTAACATCTTTGGGACCTCCCCGCTGATGCCACTCCTTTCGTGGACTATATGGGCCCTCTTGGCTAATAGAACATACCCAGCAAACTCTGGCCTATAGGGCACAGTTTCTAGGGAAACGACTCACTGACGCCCGAGCGGACTCAGTGGCGGCCCGTTTCGCTGAAGAAAATTGGTTGTTGGCCAGCCCATGTAACTTCTCTTTGTTCCGTCCGAGCGGTTTTTCCCTTCGTTCGGTCGCAGTTCCTTCGATTATTGAACCGTACGTTGCCGAAATGAGAAAATAATGCGTACATGTACATACTACAGCCACGTCATCGATCGGTTTGGGTAATCCTTGACCAACTAGAATGCATTAGAGCATCTCCATTCGTCTATCCAGCAGGTCTATTCGGACGTCGAAATTACGTCCGGAGGCCGAACCCAGTCGCGTACCAAGGATCTGTTTTCGGCCGGATTTTGGTCAACTTTGGTCCGGACTATCCAGGCCGAACCCAGGATCCCGGGTACGCCCCGGGGACGCCGGACGACGAGAATTCAGCGAGTGGACCAGCCTGTCAGCGACAGACGCCGACTCGCCGCCATCCTTCCCACCGTTTTTCTTTTCCCGCCCTCGCTGCTACACCCCTCTCGCCATTCTTTCGGCCTATAAAAACCGTACATCTCGTCGTCTCTCTTCACAGCCTCTCACACCACCACAACTCTGGCAAACTTCGGACGTTCGCACCTTTCTTCCTCCCCAACTCCGCCGAGAAGCCATGGCCGGCCGACGACTGTCATGGAAGCCCATTGCTCGAGCGCCGCTATACCGCCACGGACACTCGTCTCCCTAGGCTGGAAACTCAAGACCGGAGATCCCGTTCGCCGGTGCGGACGGGCAGGACCGCCGGAGAGATCGAGGCTATCACCGTCATGGAAGACTCGAACTTCATGAAGAGATCCGAGGCCGCTATCGCCGCCATGCAAGGCGACACTCGCCGAGGATCGGGACAACTCGACTTCGAGATGTTTTTCGCGGTAGGCGCCGAGAACTTCGCCCGACACGACGGGCTCGCCTGTCGCCACAGCGTAACAATATGGCTTACCGCCGCCCGGAGTGGGCGTTCAGACGGACTCGCCGGAGTCATGGCGCACCGGCAACAACCCCCGCCTCGGCCTGTAGTTGCGGCGTCCGGCGTCGACCACGGCGGCGTCTTTCCTAGTTAAAACCGATATACTATGTGCCCCTCGCCTAATTTAATAAAATTCCGCCTATATTCGTCCATATTTCGCCGAGTTTAAGTGAATTTAACCAAACCTGAGAACGCGTCTGGATATGCGAGTGGGCGACTGGGCGTACCCAGGCCAAAACGCGATTCGTCTGGCCAAAAATCGGTCCGATTTTCGGCCTGGGTACGCCCAACGAGTGGACATACTCTTACTTCCATCCATATCTATTTCAGCGATAATTAAAGAGTACAAAACTCACTGCCTTTTTCTCAACCAATCAGGTACAAGTGCATTGATGATTTGTTATTTTTCTTTCTTTCATTTCCCCTTTTTACATTCTTTTTTTTAGTTTTTCATTCTTTTTAGTCTCCTTTTTTGTTTCTTTTTTATTTTTCTTGTTTCCTTTTTCATTTTTCTAGGTCTTTCTCTACTAGGGACGTTTTTCCTTATGTTCTAAGTCTTTTTTTATTATTGTTTTTTTAGTCTCTTTAATTTCTTTATTTTTTATGTTTTTTCATTCTTTAATATTTTCTATTAGGCAAAAATTGTTCCTTTGTACGCGATTTTTTTCCCTGCGCGATAAAATTTAGTTTTTCATGTAGGTATAATTTGTTCCTCGAACACTGTTGTTATTATTCCAATCGTAGGCATGACTTGTTCCAATTTGACAAAATAATCGTTCCTAGACAGATAGAGTTTTGTTCCTCGTACATTGTGATTCGTTCCTCGGACACTATGATTCTTGTTCCAACTTCACTTCATGATTTTGTTCCAATTAGTCTTAGATATAGTTCCATGTGTATATGCTTTTTTATCATCATCCACATAGTGCAAATTTGTGTTCCTTTGGATCGACCTAATGTATTAAAATTTGTTCCGTACATTCTAAAATTTTGTTCCCTTTTTTAGTCATGATTTGTTCCACTTTCTCTACAAATTAGTTCCTTCATTTAGAAAGGTTTATTCCATGAACTCTACAAAATAATTCACTTAATATTAAAAATTTAAAAAGGTTTTTTACAACTTGTTTCCGTTCAGTCTAAAACTTTGCCCTTGTTTGTGTTCGTGATTTTGTTCCACTTTCCAACAATCACGGTCCTATTTTTCCTGGTTGCATATGTTACTTGTTCCTTGTTCAATTTCTTTTATGTATTGTCAAAGAATATAATTTTTTTATCTTGGATGATTTCTTTTGTACGGTTTTAAATCTTGATTTCTTTTCTTTTTATATCTGATCGTGAAAGCTAGTATTATATGTGAAGTAACAACTCGGTCGAAGATGGGCAGGCCCAATCAAGTGATATTTAAGTGAAATGAGAAACTGGTAATGGAGATGAGTTATGCTTGGTGTGATATTCTTGTTAACAGATAGCGCTCTATTATCCGTATCCGGATACTATTTTGATTTCTTCATGATTTGTATCTTTGTATTGTATTATTTGAATTCTTAGCTTGTGGAGTCGTTGTTGTATATATGTATTTACTATGGGATTTATCGTAAACTATTATGATGTAACTACTCATAACAAAATTCACCCACACAAAAGTGTTTGATGGGCATATTTGGATCGTTTTCTATGTGGATTTTGGCAGGAATGCTAAGATCTGCATAGACTCGATCAGGGGTTACACCAACCATTCTAGATCACATTAGGGCAGCCATCGTGTCGACCCCACATGTTCTCATACAGGAAAGGACGACCCATGCTTCCTCCTCCTTAGCCTATCCAACCAACCCATTGTGATGAGAAGGTCACAATGATTAGATTTCGTAGTTTGTATATGTTACACCTTGGTGTTAATAAAAAAATCCATGAATCGATCATCCCCTAAACCCCTATCAAGACTTACTTTTATGGATCTTCTTCCTTGTTGGCAATTATCCCAAGTATAGGTTAGCACACTATACCCCAAATCAGTCATTCAGTAGTAATCAACAACATTACGAAACCCTTACATCTTCCACCCTTGCCGAAGGCCACCAATCTGTTTAGAAGGGCAAAAACATGTTAAAATCGCTAGCAATAATCCAAGGATTATTGAACTCTCTGCTAAGATATGTCATCAGATCCCAACTCCTTTGACGATTTGCTCTCTTGGGCTCACCATGGAATCTACTGAACCTCCATTTCGAGCCACCATGTTTGCGTGTTCTTGATCAACACGTCTATGTGAGTACAAACAAAATATTACACACT
Source organism: Avena longiglumis (assembly GCA_030063025.1). Taxonomy (NCBI): domain Eukaryota; kingdom Viridiplantae; phylum Streptophyta; class Magnoliopsida; order Poales; family Poaceae; genus Avena; species Avena longiglumis. Next base: position 541,449,666 of record CP125975.1, read on the forward strand.
CACATCTGAATCATTGATCCAAAAAAATCAATCCTCAACTTGCACCAACACTATTTACTCCAAATGCATAATCAAAATCCAACCTCCACCCGAGATCCGGAGATTTATTCCACGACATTTTTTCTTTGATAGAAAAACCATGGATGGACCATACAAACCTAGAAGGTCGCAGAGTTCCTGGGATATCTCGAGTCGTCCACATCCCCGTCAGTTCGGACTAAGAAATTTATTGTGTTTGGAGGTCATCCTCGAGGGATCCGCCGATCCTGAGTTAACATCGGAATCAGTCTTTGATCTCTTGGGAGAATTCTCCCCTCCCGCCTTTTCCTTCCCAATAGCCTTCTCCCCTCCATCGACAATCATATCGACGCCTTTAGTATTAATGAGAGCGCTAGTATTCGCCACGTCATCTCACGCCTCAGTAAAAGACAGCCTCTTCCTCGCAGTTCGTTATGCATCCATCATAACGGCATCAACAACCTTGATTTGGGCTAGCTGCCATCTGGTTTTTCGTTCTGGGTGTAATCTCTTATCAACAAAACCTCCATGTCCCCTACCACTTCACTCATGAATGCCTCGACCCCTTCCAGAAGTATTGTGAGCTTAGCCACCTCTCCATGCGCCTCATCTACCCTGAGAGAGAGAGGGTTGACATAAATCCAATCTCTGAACTTCAACTCGTTCTCTTCATAAATTCCTAGCCCACATTTCTTCGAACCATGGCCAAGGATCACTACAAGAAATATGCCAGCTTATGACGTTTTGGTAGTGACCATCTACAAAATCGTCTTAGATTTATGAATATTCCGCTCAAGCTACTTGGGAGGGTCAAATCCTTAGTAAACTATGACGATTTTGCTCAAAAACGTTGTAGTTCCTTTAAATGAAATCGTCATAATAGCTAGGCAGATCTACATATAGAGGATAGCAACATGGACCGTTGGATCCGAACAAGATGGACGGGTAGGATGCTGATATGCGGGAACTTGGCATGGATCGATGACATGGCATGGTACCCATCACGCGCATACACCAAATATTTTCACATCGCGCACATGCGAGCCGAGCCAAAACCGCCACGTGCCCACCCTCCCAGTGAACGCTGCTCCCCAACCCTAAACCTATCGCCGCCGCCCATCCTTCTCTAGTGAGATCCGCATGCCGCCACCCTCTATTTGAGACTCTTTACCGCTCGCTCCAGCCGCTCCCCTCCTTCTCCAGCGAGATCCACACCTGTAACACCCTCAGAATCGGCCCTATGCAAATTTTAGCGAAACTCGCCAAACCCGCATAGAAACGATTCGAAGGTGCCCACCAGGCACTTTCGTGCGGGTGGAAAGCAAAGTAATAACATTACACAACAGTCCTCGATGGGACCCACAGAACAGATATATATACAACAGCGACTCAAAGAGTCACGAATACAAATATACGGTACAAAGATCCAAATCACCTTGAAAACGATGGGGCGTCCGACTACGGACAAGATGCAAATGGGGCTAAGAGCCCTGAAGAATAACCAATGGCGTCCATAACCCTGCCCAGGCCAAGCCGGAAGGGTAACCCTGCTAACGGCGTCGATCTCAAAACCTACTTAAACAAAAGGGGTGCCGACAAAGGGCAAAGGAAAAAGAAGGAGCGTCGATCGAGGCCAAGACACGAGGCTAGAATTCGGCGGTCCTCGCCTACATAGGTATGGTGGACTGAAGCGGCAGCGGCAGCGTGCACTAAACAACCTATAGAGACTCGATACAACTGGCGGCAATCAGAGAGGGGTAAGAAAGACCTATCCGGATCCAACCTAAGGCTAACACCAAACAAACCCATCCTGGTGTTTCCCCCTCGAGACCAAACGAGGAAGTCAACCGAGGAACTCACACAGTTGGCAGTTTTATTTATTCAGTTATAGTTGCGGCACTTTACTAGTCAGGTTTAGATAATCGTCCTGATAAAGTAAGCAGTGGGCATTTTTAGTTCATCATTCCGTTATAGTGGCAACACTTACTAGTCAGATACAATTATCATGAGATAACCCCATAACCCAGCAGTTGTTGGTACTTTTACTTAGCCATTCCGTTGTGGTGAAGCTGATTACTAATCAAATCGGATACAAGTCATTTTAAAACAAGAACTTTAGTTATAGTTGTCTATGATCGACAATCGTGCTCCAAGTCGCCCATAACCGCGACACGGCTTCTAAAATATTAAACCTGCAGGGTGCACCAAAGTATCCACAGGCACTTGACCCTTTTGCCAGATCAGTTAACATACACCCATCGGTATGTCGGCGGGGCCTAAGTCACGACGTTCCCAGACCCAAAGCAAGCACGGGGGGCCACCCCACTAAGTACACCCGCAACGAAGTCGGCCGGTCTCCGAGATGGACTCAGGGTTTGCAATGGTCAGAACGACAATGAGTCCCCAATCGGGATCGCCGATACAAAACATTCCGCTTCAAAAAGCGATGCGACTGACTCGCACAATCGTAAATAAAGCAGTAAAACATGGCATAAGTACAGGATAGTAATAAAGCCCCAAACTACTTGTGGCCCCCAGTACAATACTTTGAAATCAGGTAATTATTAATGGGGGGCCCATATCTCCCCACCTGAGGTTAGCGCGCTCGATCTCGGAACAGGTGTCAAGAACTCGGGTCCTACGGGACACGAGTGGGCGGTCGGAAACCAAAACTTACCTATCACCCACCGATGCCTCTGCTTAATTCAATTTTTGTTGTTAAACAGGAATTAAAGTGAACAATAATTAAAGACATGATCATCTCCAACGTCAACATGCGGCAATTCTCCAACAAAGGTGGTACTTGACGACAAGCAAACACTTGAGCAAGCGACTACGACACGCGGGCCCATCTATCTACCAAACAACAGGTAATAGGATGTGTCCAAGGCTATATAGGGCTGCAAGGGATATCACGGGAACGAGAACTAGAGCATCGCAACACAGATAGCAAAGATCAACAGGAGGGAAGTAAATACTAGCAAAAATAAGATAGGTAGAAAGGGGGAGATGCTCGCCTGAAAACATTGACGAAGGTTCAACCGAAGATCGGGCGAGGCTCACATCAACTCAACGGCCTTATCCGCGAAGAACCAAACGCTAGAAGAAACACCGGATGCAATATTCAATACAACGGCAGAAGATCGGCATGATGCATGTATGATGTATGTCATGGCAAAGGTGCGATGCAATTAGGTCAAATTAAGTGGAACCGGGGTCCCGACAATTAGATAGATGGTTCTAGTTGTTTAGCTACCCCGCAATTTAAATGTTGTATTAACATGACAAGATGAGTTTCCGGTTCGCTACACAAGTTTAAATGAGGCCGATATGAGACTAGATTTGCCCGCATATGGGCCCCATATTTAATTATTAGGTGAATCGGCATAAGGCCCCAAACCAATGCTATGCATGCGGAATGACAATTTAATATGCAACAAATTGATATGTTATAAAATAGGGTTCGAGAAAAGGGTCACACATCGGAGGGGCTCGACGATCTTGGGTTCCGGGTTCGGTCGGTCTCAGGTTCACGGATCCGGGTTCGGGTTCGGAAGCGTTCACGAGGAGTACTTGTCGCCGTGTTTTCTTGAGTTCTCTGTCGATGATCTCGTCGTCGAAGAACTTGAGTCCGCGTGTCGGTCGGTCTGGCGTTCGGGCGCACTTGGCGTTCCGCCGATGTTCTTATCGTCCGGGTTCGGGCATCGCATCCGGAGAGGAGTACTCGGCGTTCATCGGTTCCATGTCGGCGACCTTGGTTTCCACGATGGCGAACTTCGGTATCCGTGGCGTGGTTCTTGTCGGGTTCGGCTCCGGATCCTTGAAGCAAGTCATGGCGAAAGCGACGGTCTTGTCGCATCCGCGTCTTCGCCGGTTGTCCGGTCTTGGCGTTTGCGAAGAACTTGGCGCACCGGTTTTCGGCGTCCTCGGTCCGATGTAGATCTCGGCGTCCTCGAAGGGTACTTGTTGTATCCAGGAGAAGGACTCGCGTTGATGGCGATCTTGGCGGGTTTGGTCCGGTCTCGTACATCGAATGCACGGACTACGGACATGCGGCGCTGACGTGGTTCATCGGGGAGATCTTGTCACATCCTCGATTCATAACTTGGGAGTTCCATCTTGAAGCCCTAGGTAGTTAGGGCGGCAATGACTTAACGCGGCGACCTTGCTCGAGGCGCGCGATCGACGGGTAGCAGCTTCATGGAGAAACGCCGGGAGAGGGCGCGAGGAGCTGGCGACGGCGGCCTGCAGAGGATGCCGCGGGTCGGATTGAAGCGGGCCTTGGCGTTGAGGCAGTGAAGCGGGCGGGCGCATGGAGATACAGCGACGGAGGGGGGCGGGGCGGGCGGGGGAGGCGGGTGAAGGCGGAGGCCGCGCGGGCAGCAGATGAGGGCGGAGCTTGGCGGCGGCTGAGCGCAGCCGGGCATGACGCGGCAGGAGCCACGGGCGCGGAGCGGCGAGCCGGAGGGAAGAACGGAGGGAGCGGGCGGCGAGGCGAACGGAGGCGGCGGTCGACGTTGGGTGGATGGTGGCGCCTGTGGCGGCTTGGTGCTGGAGAAGGCGCTGCTTGGATGGTGGCGATGGAGGGGTCAGGACGCCAGAGGCGCTGGAAGCACGGGCTCGAGAGGGCGGGAGCCAGGAGGCGGGCGGCCGGAGGGAGATGGTGGTGGGACGCGGGGAAGAGAGGAGACGGAGTGGGCTTGATCGGGTGGTTGAGGGAGGAGGAGGAGGAGACGATGGGAGGGAGGGCAGGTTGGTGGGCAGCGCGTGGGTCAGGGCGGTCCAGCGTGCAGTGACAGGGAGTGGGGGCAGCGTGTGCGTGTGAGTGTGCGTGTTGGGGAGGGTGAGAGAGAGGAGAGAGAGAGAGTGGGGGGGGGTAGGTGGCAGGCCAGGATTGGTTAGGGGAGAGGGGATAGCTGAGGTGGCGCACAGGGATTGGCCAGGGTGAGGTGGAGGGGTAGGTTGGGTAGCTTTCTGGGTAGCTTTAGGATTTCTAGTTGGACCGATCTGGTTTTTCTGGGGTGGTCGTCGCTAAATCGCCTGCCTCGACCGCTTCCAAGCTAAAATAATTTAAATTTTTATTTGTTTTATTAGTGCCGTTTGCAAAACGATAGCATTCAAACAAAAATAATCCGGAGGCCGGGCTTTGCATTTGAATTAAGATGGGGCGTTTGGGGAAAACAAATCGGGCTTTGCGAAATAGTTTTGGCAAACAATGCATGATGATGACGATGCAATGCACAAATTCAACGCGATTTTCTAGTAGTGGTTTTGCGGGATGCCACACCGACACCACTAACAATGGATCTCGCCCTCGAGATCCGCCTCATGGTACCGGAAGGGAGGTCGGCGATCTGCGTCTTCTCGCATCGTGTAGATCTTCGCGACACCACTAACAAGAGGTCGTTGATCCCGTCTGTCAAGAGAACACTCCGGATAAACAACGGACGAAGTTAAAGGTAAGGCCACCTCTAACTTCCATGGAAGGAGTAAAATTGCATCGATCCACTATTCAATATACCGAGCGAATGATAAGAGTAGTGGTATGGTCGCGACTCCATCCCGCACTCAAAGCATTACTATGTACACGAATAGACGATTATGCAACCAACCCTCGATTCAGATCAAGATCTCGACAAGCGAGTTGCGGATCAAAGGAGTGATGCGACTCTGCATCGGATCCGCATAGATGATGTCGCCGTCGGAAACACGGAAGGCACAAACAAGGAACAAAGAATGGTACCACCAGACGGATTCATCAGCAGCTTGAACACCGTGGTAGAGCACCGTTATCAAAGAAGGAAGCGAAACCCTAAAGGTGCGACGGAACCCAACCACGAAATCACGGACTCGAAGAGGAAGAGAGCGATTCAAAACACGTCGAGATGAGAGGGGAATAGCAGAGGGGTAAGGAGTAAAATCAGACCTAATCAGAACTATCCAACCGATTTTCAAAATAGTTTGACACTCTACTTCGGCCGTTAGCTAGGTTATCCTACAGGTTGGACTTGTGGGGGTATCGCAACTGCTGGGCTCTGATACCACTCTGTAACACCCTCAGAATCGGCCCTATGCAAATTTTAGCGAAACTCGCCAAACCCGCATAGAAACGATTCGAAGGTGCCCACCAGGCACTTTCGTGGTGGAAAGCAAAGTAATAACATTACACAAATCCTCGATGGGACCCATGCAGATATATACAACAGCGACTCCAAGAGTCACGAATACAAATATACGGTACAAAGATCCAAATCACCTTGAAACGATGGGGCGTCCGACTACGGACAAGATGCAAATGGGGCTAAGAGCCCTGAAGAATAACCAATGGCGTCCATAACCCTGCCAAGCCGGAAGGGTAACCACGCTAACGACGTCGATCTCAAAACCTACTTAAACAAAAGGGTGCCGACAAAGGGCAAAGGAAAAGAAGGAGCGTCAAGATCGAGGCCGAGACAGCGAGGCTAGAATTCGGTCCTCGCCACATAGGTATGGTGGATCAAGCGGCGGCCAGGCACTAAACAACCTATAGAGACTCGACAACCGCGGCAATCGAGAGGGTAAGAAAGACCTATCCGATCCAACCTAAGGCTAACACCAAACAAACCCATCACGGTGTTTCCCTCGATACCAAACGAGGAAGTCAACCGAGAACTCACACGATTGGCGCTTTATTTATTCGATTATAGTTGCGGCACTTTATTAGTCAGGTTTAGATAATCGTCCTGATAAAGTAAGCAGTGGGCATTTTTAGTTCATCATTCCGTTATAGTGGCAACACTTACTAGTCAGATACAGTTATCATGAGATAACCCCATAACCCAGCAGTTGTTGGTACTTTTACTTAGCCATTCTGTTGTGAAGCTGATTACTAATCAAATCGGATACAAGTCATTTAAACAAGAAACTTTAGTTATAGTTGTCTATGATCGAATCGTGCTCCAAGTCGTCCATAACATGACACGGCTTCTAAAAGATTAAACCTGCAGGGTGCACCAAAGTATCCACAGCACTTCGACCCTTTTTGCGGATCGTTAACATACACCCATCGGTATGTCGGGGCCTAAGTCACGACGTTCCTGCACTCCAAAGCAAGCACGGGGCCACCCCACTAAGTACACCATAGCGAAGTCGGACGGTCTCGAGACGGACTCAAGGTTTGACAATGGTCAGAACGACAAAGGTCCCCAATCGGGATCGTCTGACACAAACATTCCGCTTAAAAAAAGCGATGCGGTACCTCGCACAATCGTAAATAAAGCAGAAACATGGCATAAGTACAGGATAGTAATAAAGCCCCAAACTACTTGGCCCCCAAGACAATACTTTGAAATCAGGTAATTATCAATGGGGCCCATATCTCCCCACCGAGGTTAGCGCTCGATCTCGAGCAGTGTCAAGAACTCGGGTCCTACGGGACACGAGTGGGCGGTCGGAAACCAAAACTTACCTATCACCCACCGATGCCTCTGCTTAATTCAATTTTAGTTGTTAAACAGGAATTAAAGTGAACAATAATTAAAGACATGATCATCTCCAACGTCAACATGCGGCAATTCTCCAACAAAGGTGGTACTTGACGACAAGCAAACACTTGAGCAAGCGACTACGACACGCGGGACCATCTATCTACCAAACAACAGGTAATAGGATGTGTCCAAGGCTATATAGGGCTGCAAGGGATATCACGGGAACGAGAACTAGAGCATCGCAACACATATAGCAAAGATCAACAGGAGGGAAGTAAATACTAGCAAAAATAAGATAGGTAGAAAGGGGAGATGCTGCTGAAAACATTGAAGGTTCAACCAAGATCGCGAGGCTCACATCAACTCAACGGCCTTATCCGCGAAGAACCAAACGCTAGAAGAAACACCGGATGCAATATTCAATACAACGGCAGAAGATCGGCATGATGCATGTATGATGTATGTCATGGCAAAGGTGCGATGCAATTAGGTCAAATTAAGTGGAACCGGGGTCTCGACAATTAGATAGATGGTTCTAGTTGTTTAGCTACCCCGCAATTTAAATGTTGTATTAACATGACAAGATGAGTTTCCGGTTCGCTACACAAGTTTAAATGAGGCCGATATGAGACTAGATTTGCCCGCATATGGGCCCCATATTTAATTATTAGGTGAATCGGCATAAGGCCCCCAAACCAATGCTATGCATGCGGGAATGACAATTTAATATGCAACAAATTGATATGTTATAAAATAGGGTTCGAGGAAAAGGGGTCACACATCAGAGGGGGCTCGACGATCTTGGGTTCCGGGGTTCGGGGTCGGTCTCAGGGTTCGACGGATCTGGGGTTCGGGGGTTCGGCGGAAGCGTTCACGAGGGAGTACTTGTCGCACAGGTTTTCTTCGGGTTCTCTGTCGATGATCTCGTCGTCGAGAAGAACTTGACGGGTCCGCGTGTCGGGTCGGTCTTGGCGTTCGGGCCGAAGCACTTGGCGTTCCGCGCCGATGTTCTTATCGTCCGGGTTCTCGGGCATCGCATCCGAGAGGGAGTACTTGGCGTTCATCGGTTCCATGTCGACGACCTTGGTTTCCACGATGGCGAACTCGGTGTATCCGTGGCGTGGTTCTTGTCGGGGTTCTCGGCTCCGGATCCTTGAAGCAAGTCATGGCGTTCGAGCGACGGTCTTGTCGCATCCGCGTCTTCGCGATTGTCGGTCTTGGCGTGCGGCGAAGAACTTGGCGCACCGGTTTTCTCGGCGTCCTCGGTTCCGATGTAGATCTCGGCGTCCTCGAAGGGGTACTTGTTGTATCCAGGGAGAAGGACTCGCGTTCGGTGGCGATCTTGGCGGGTTTCGGGTCCGGTCTCCGGTACATCGGGTACGGTACGGACTACGGAGCATGCGGCGCTTGACGTGGTTCATCGGGCCGGAGATCTTGTCACATCCTCGATTCATAACTTGGGAGTTCCATCTTGAAGCCCTAGGTAGTTAGGGCGGCGACAGCGAGGCTTGGCTTCGGCGGCGACCTTGCTCCAGGAGGCGCGGCGACTGGACGCGGGGTAGCAGCTCGCGGAGGAAACGCTGGGCAGGGAGCGCGCCAGGGGAGCCTGGCGAACGGCGGCCTGCAGAGGATGCCTGCGCGGGGTCGGAGGTCGAAGCGGGCCGCAGGCGTTGCCGGTGAGGCAGAAGGGCGGTGGCCGGAGATGCACGGGCGACGGAGGCGGGCGCGCAGCGGCGGCCGGGCTGGGCGGGAGCGCGGCGGAGGCCGGGCAAAAGGGGGCGGTGGGCTGAGGGGAGGCGAGGCGGAGGCGGAATGGCTGCGAGGCCGGATGGCGAGGCCGGGAGCGCTGGAGCGGGCGTGAGGAAGAACGGAGGAGCGCGTGGCCGCGAGTGAGGCGCGGAGACGATGGTTGGCGGATGGTGGCGGGCGGCGAGGCGGGCTGAGGGCTTGGAGGCGCGGGGCGCTGATGGCGGCGAGTGGGCCGGTGACGCGAGGCCAAGGCGACGGGCTCGAGGCGGGGCCGGAGGCGCGAGGTGCCGAGGAGTGGTGGGACGCGGGGAAGAGAGAGAGGCCGGGATCGGGTGGGCGGAGGAGGCGTGAGGGAGGAGGAAGACGAGGGAGTTGCAAGGGTGGTGGGTGGGCGGGATGGTCAGGCGTGCGTGACACGGGAGTGGGGGCCAGCGTGCGGTGTGAGTGTGAGCGTCTGGGGAGAGGAGAGAGGAGAGAGTGGGGGTAGGTGGCGGGCAGGATTGGTTAGGGAGAGGGTGCCGAGGTGGCGCGAGGATTGGTGAGGTGGAGGGGTAGGTTGGGTAGCTTTCTGGGTAGCTTTAGGAATTATAGTTGGACCGATCTGGTTTCTCTGGGGTGGTCGTTCGGGCTAAATCGGCCCGTTCGACTGCCCCGCTAAAATAATTTAAATTTTTATTTGTTTTATTAGTGCCGTTTGCAAAACGATAGCATTCAAACAAAAATAATCCGGAGGCCGGGCTTTGCATTTGAATTAAGATGGGGCGTTTGGGGAAAACAAATCGGGCTTTGCGAAATAGTTTTGGCAAACAATGCATGATGATGACGATGCAATGCACAAATTCAACGCGATTTTCTAGTAGTGGTTTTGCGGGATGCCACAACACCCCTCCCTAACTCTAGATTACGTCGTCACTGCCCCTTTTGAGAGCCTCTTCCACAAGGCCATCGACAACGACTCAAATGATGGCCGAGGAGGATGACGACGGTGATGGTTTGACCCCCTAACAAAACCCTAGCCCTCGCTGTGACCCCACTGTTGGTGCCTCTTGCCCTCTCCTCGACGCAGATCTCCGCCTCCCAGTGCTCCCTCCTCTACCTGCATGGCCCTCATGCCCCTGCCCTCCTCTCACTCTGCTCTGGTACCCCCGGCACCCGCCTACTCATGGCAGTCACGGCCAAGGAGCCCGAGCTCGGCGGCGGTGGATTGGACGGTGGCAGTGTGGGATCTGGGAGTGGTGGTTCCGGAAAGAGCAGTGATCTACAGGGCGGTGGAGAGGAAGAAGGGGAGGAGAAGATGTGAGAGGGGATCTCCATGTCGCAGAAGCTCACCCTCGCCTACGCCGCGCTCGTCGGAGGTAAGCGTCGCAATGATAGACTCCCTTTTTTGCCATAATGACAAATCGCAGATCGATTGGATTCAAGTAAACTGCAGTATATTTTTCGAGTTGCATTCAGTCAAACCACTATGGTGTTACTGAAGTTTGATTTGGTATGGGCTACATGTCATTCGAACTTATGGCTAATGGATTATCACTAGAATGTTAGAAAGTGAGAAATGGGAGTGCTATGAACTAACAGTGTAGTACATTGGGTCCTTATGAGATAGAAATTAGAGGGAGCAGAAGGAATATATTGCCATAGTCAAGGAGTACTATATTTGGTGAACCAACTTTGATTCCCTAAAACATTTTCCATCAAAAATAAATCCCTAAAGCATCATATTCAAGCATTGTTTGTAGGTATGGTACACCCAAACAAGGAATGGATGTGATGACAATAACACAATATTGTATATGTATGCTCAGGTTGGGATATTCTTGCTTCTTTATTAAGCATAACATAATATACTCTATCAACGTGTTTATATGAGGAGCCAAATCTAATTAATTTTACCATACATCTAGTCTGTATATGATTATTTCAATTTTAGTCTATGAATAAATCTAAGAAGACGTGTAACAGTCATTTACTCTTGGTTCCTAACTTCATTGTATTCAGAGAGCATGCCTGCAAGACCACCAAGGATGCCACTGTGATACGTCATAAATGTATCTATAATTTTTGATGCTCCATGCTTGTTTTATACCGACTTTCTTATGTTTTGTCTACACTTTGAGGCATTTTTATACATTGTATGGAACTAACCTATTGACAAGATGCCGTAGTGCCAGTTGCCTGTTTTCTGCTGTTTTTGGTTTTAGAAAAGCTAGTAAAGAAATATTCTCGGAATTGGACAGAACAAAAGCCAAAGTCAATATTTTACCCGACACGACACGGAGACCGAAGGGGAGACGAAGTGGATCCACGAGGCGGCCACACCATGTGGTGGCGCAGCCAAGGGGGTGGACGCGAGCCCATGGTATGGGGCCCTCGGGCATCCACCGACCTCACCCCTTCGCCTATATAAACACACCGATGCAGAAACCCTAAGCACCCAATTAGATCTCCACGAAAAAGTCCGGATCCACGGCCATCTCCATCCCAAGATCTAGGGGATCCGAAGCTCTTCCCGGCACCCTGCCGGAGGGAAGAGATCATCCTGGAGGCCTTCTTCATCACCATGCCAGCCTCTAGAGTGATGCGTGAGTAGTTCACCCTTGGACTATGGGTCCATATAGTAGCTAGATGCTTGTTTCTCCTCCTTTGTGCTATCATGTTTAGATCTTGTGACCTCCGTTCATGATCAAGATCATATATTTGTAATCCTACATGTTGTGTTTGTGGAGATCTAATGTATATTGAGTATTATGTCAGATTGAATATTGATTCTATCATGTCTATGTTATTTGTGATCTTGCATGATCTCCGTTGCTAGTAGCTATCTTGGCCGAGTAGATGCGTGTAACTCCAAGAGGGTGTATTTATGCTCGATAGTAGGTTCATGCCTCTAGTAATCTGGGGAAGTGACAAAAATCTCTAAGGTTGTATATGTGTTGTTGCTACTAGGGAGAAAACAACAATCCTTTGTATAACGGCAATTGTATTGTTTACTTTACACACATTAATTAATGCAATTATCTATTGCTTGCAACTTAATACTGGAAGGGGTTTGGATGATAACCTGAAGGTGGATTATTAGTCATAGATGCAGTTGGATTATGGTCTATGTATTATGTTGTAATGCCCAAACAAATCTCGTAGAGATCAAGATGTCTAGTATATGTATTGTTATGCATTTTTAATCTATCAATTGCCCCGCTGTAATTTGTTCACCCAGCATGTCATTTATCTTATGGAGAACACTTCTAGTGAACTAGGGACCCCGGTCCATTCCTTTACCATTGATATACCATCTAATGTTTACCGTTTACTGTTTACTATCTTCCACACTATATGTTTAATCATTTGTTTTCAACAAAACCAGTGAGATTGACAACCTCACTGTAAGTTCACGCAAAGTACTGTGGTTCTATTGTGCAGGTTCCAAGTTGCTAGCAACACCTTGGAGTTGTTTCCTTACTCCTACTGGTTCGATAACCTTGGTTTCATAACTGAGGGAAACTTGTTGTTGTGCTCATCATACCTTCCTCTTGGGGTTCCCAATGATCTCTACATATCTGAGCCATCAAGAACTTTTTCGGCGTCGTTGCTGGGGAGATAAGGCCAGCTTCAATCTCTTCCTCCCCGTCAATCACTTTTCTGGGAGAAAAAAGATTCTTGCATGGGGAGTCTCTCACAACCAATATCTTTACTTTGTTTTTGTTTTTCTTAGTTATTTTGCTTTGTTTTGCTTGTTTGCTTTTCATCAAAAACACACAAAAATTAGTTCCTACCTTAGTTACTATTTCTGTTTGGTTTGTTTCTTTTTATCAAAAACAAAAACAAATATTATTTCCTACTTTAAGTTGCTTTTATGTCTAGTGTTGCTCCAATCACTATGTCACCTGTGGAAATGATCTTCACTTTCAAACAAGGAAGTGAAGAGAGTTTCAAAGAAGCTTGGTCTAGAATTTCTGATTCACCTGAAAAACTAAACCTAAAATGACTCTAGGCTTGTTTCTTAGCAGTTTCTACTATGGTCTTGCTCTTTGTTATAAATATGCTTTGGATGCTGTAGTAGGAGGAGATTTCCTCCAGTGTAATGAGAATGAAGCTTTTAATGCCATAAAAATTGATTGCAACATATAATTTGACTAGCAAATCTGATTCATCCTTTACAAACATTTATGCTAGATTAAACACTCTTGACACCAATACATCTAGTTTAAAAGAATGCTATAACATGCTTAGAGAGCAACATGAATATGTTCCAATAAATTCTGAATCTTCAAATAGCGTCCTACAGTAAAAGTTGTTATAAATGATGAAAAAATTTATGCTCGTTGTGATATTATGTCTGAATTTTGTCTTATGCCTAAGGATATTTATGAATCTTTGAATCTTTAGGGACTTTCTGAGGGTGGAGAAGAAATATCTCTTACCAATAATGCCACTATATTACCCATTGGAATAGCTGAAGGAATGTTTACTAAGATCCTAGGGAAAGTGGCGTCTACTGATTATCTTGTTATTAAATGTGTAGGAAAAGGACAAATTATAATTGGAAGATCCCTGCTAAAACTCCTTGGATCAATAATAGATATGGGAAAAGGCATCATGCATTTTGCTTATCCACCAAGCAATCATACGTTACCTAAAGATAAGAGTAAAGATAAGAAAGGTATGGGCTAGAAACTTGATTTTAATGCTTTTTCATTCGAAAATACTTGATTCTTGCTTTCCATGCCTAGCTGAAAGACGTTAAAGAAAAGCACTATTGGGAGATAACCCAAATTATTTTCATTTTGGTAAGTTTTTCTTTTGTTGAGTATTGGAAGTTATTGCCTCTGTAATAACCTCTCCTTATCCTTTTTGTGTGGTTTTTGTGCCAAGAATAATCTCTAATGAGAGAGAAGTAAGATTTGGGGAAGTTGTTGTCCCGTAACAGATTTTTTTGCTTCACTGTAAAAAATCGTGAAAAATCCCAGTACGTCGGATTGATCTGTAATTTATTTAGCATATGCCCTAGGTTATTATGTAACTTTCGTTAGTTTAGCACTTTTCGATTGGAGGAACGTAAAGTCTTCGAAAAAATCGGTCTTTACCTGCTGGTCTGTTTTGACAGATTTCTACCATTATTTGCATTTGCCTCTTATCGGTTTCTTTTTGAGTTCTCTTTGATCACCTGAGCTTTTAAAAGGAATTGATACAGTAACTTGTGTTTTAATGAAAGTTTTACTTGAGTTGAAACTGAACCCAAAGACTTATTATCTTGAATACACTAATGTTGCTAATGAAGATTGTGTAAAGTTTTGAATGAAGGAAATTTTCAAGTGTAGGGGAAGAATGATGTGATAAGATGAAGAATGGACAAAAGCTCAAGCTTGGGAATGCCACCCGTGTCACCACAAGAAATATTCAAGAGCTACAAGCATCAAAGCTTGGGGATTCCCAAGGCATCCCCTTCTTCATCAATAAAAATCTCAGGTTTTCTTTCAAAACACTTTATTTTTATTGCTTCATGCACTTTTGTGTTGTTCTTGGAGCGTATTTGTTTTTGTTTTTAGTTTTCTTTTACTTGGTTTGCTGAATAAATTAGTTGGACCCCCGCATTCTTATTTTGTTTCAAATAAGTTGATTGGTGTTGGTAGGAAGATTCATGCTTATGTTGGTATAAAAGGAAGCTTGTTTTGACTATGGCTTAGGCTTTATCATGTCATGTTAGATGTTTATTTGACCATATTCTTAGTGATTATTGTTGTAGCATAACTTGTTCCAAAAAATTGAGATTGCTTAATGTGCCTTGAAAGAATCATGCGTTGTTTTAGCATACAAAAGCATAATATGGGGGTATTCTCCTTTGATGCTTTATTTGGGTTGACTTGGCACATGCTTACACCATGTTAAGACTATGAACTAGTCACCTTAGCATCTATGATCATTTAGTTTTGACTTGTGATATCACTTTATGCTTTAATTAATCATGTTTTGTCGCTTTGCATGATTATGGCCATTATTGGTCTCTTAGTTGGTCGCTCCCAGTCTTTTGCTAGCCTCCACCTGTACTGAGTATGAGCTCTACTCGTGCATCCAACTCCCAAGAAACCAAGTTATTCGAAAGAGTCCACTATAAATTCCTATGCATGGTGTGTTACACCATTCCAAGTATATTCATGTTTTTATATACCTTTCAAATTAAACTTTTGTTATGTGAAAAATAGTGATTAAAGCTCTCACGAACTTGATGGCACACTTTATTTTCTTGTACTTAATAAACTTGAACCATTGTTCCCATCTATGTTGCTTATATGCTTGCAAATTATAAGTTGGGAGTTAGCAGAACCATGCTATCATGGGGGAACGCTTTGAACACTTGTACATATCTATCCAGTTGATATCATGCTCTTTTGTTTATGGATGACAGCGGTGTGAAATAAAAGGGGAGCTGGTAAGTCCATGGAGTATTATATATGTGTTAGAGAAATGCATGGGAGGCTAGCCTAAGCCATGCCTAATCATGGTGGAAACTTGCAGCATAACCATAGTGAGCAATCTATGAAGCATCTTCAGGAAAAATATAAAAAAAGAGAAAAAAGGCACCATACTCATGGTAAATAAAAAGATCACTGAGATGCCCATTGTCTGTTGCCTTGTCATTTTGATATGGGATAGCTCCTGTGTCATGGGGCAAGGGGTACCCCGTTGGCGGTTCTCTATGATACACATATACTTACAATGACAAGAACTTGCTTGTGACTAAAGTTGAGTAGCATGAGGAACGACCCTCATACTCAAGGGACATGAGATTTCCAACTTATGATCTATCAAGCATATACCTCATATTTGTCTCACTTTAACCTTAATCACTTCAAGATGCTTATGATAGGGGCAATGGGAGCTGAAAGCTAACAAGTACCATAATTTTTGGAAGCTCTTTATGAAACTTGAAATCCCTACTTCCCTCTATGAAGGACCTTTCTTTTTTACTTTTATGTTGAGTCTCCATATTCTATATTTATGCACCAATTAAGAGAGCATAGTTGTCATTCTTAGTTTAATGTGCATTATCCCGAAACTTATTGATTGATTCATAACTTTGATATTGCTTGTTCTTAAATTATTTGTATCTAAACACCCTTATGAACTTTGAAGGTGTCCTATGAATTTATGTTTTGCTATTCCATGAAGGACAAGCTGAATACCACTCTTGCTATGCTTTCTATATGTGAAACAAACAAATGTCTTTCAATGCTTTGTTATTCATGATATTTTGTTTGTACCTTTTCATGTTGCAACATGGTTGCTATGTCTTATTGTTAGAAATATATCTTTCATGCTCATGTTTAGAGTATGATGATCCTAGCTATCAATGCTTTACAATACCTTGATCAATTGTGATAGCATGTCACCTCAAAAATTATTCTTTTTATCACTTACCTACTCGAGGACGAGCGGGAGTTAAGCTTGAGGATGCTTGATACGTCGTAAATGTATCTATAATTTTTGATGCTCCATGCTTGTTTTATACCGACTTTCTTATGTTTTGTCTATACTTTGAGGCATTTTTATACATTTTCTGGAACTAACCTATTGACAAGGTGCCATAGTGCTAGTTGCCTGTTTTCTGCTGTTCTTGGCTTCAGAAAAGCTAGTAAAGAAATATTCTCGGAATTGGATGGAACAAAAGCCAAAGTCAACATTTTACCCGACACGACACAGATATCTAAGGAGAGACGAAGTGGAGCCACGAGGCGGCCGCACCATGTGGTGGCGCGACCAAGGGGGGCATCCCATGGTGTGGGCCCCTCGGGCGTCCACCGACCTCGCCCCTTCGCCTATATAAACACCCCGATGAAGAAACCCTAAGCACCCGGTCAGATCTCCACGAAAAAGTCTATAGCCGCCGCCAACTCCATCCCTAGATCGAGGGGGATCCGAAACTCTTCTTGGCACCCTGCAGGAGGGGAGATACCATCTCGGAGGCCTTCTTTATCACCATGCCAGCCTCCGGAGTGATGCGTGAGTAGTTCACCCTTGGACTATGGGTCCATACAGTAGCTACATGTTTGTTTCTCCTCCTTTGTGCTATCATGTTTAGATCTTGTGAGCTCCGTTCATGATCAAGATCATCTATTTGTAGGTTGTGTTTGTGGGGATCCGATGGATATTGAGTACTATATCAAATTGATTATTGATTCTACCACGTCTATGTTATTTGTGATCTTGCATGCTCCCCGTTGCTAATAGCCATCTTGGCCAAGTAGATGCTTGTAAATCCAAGAGGGAGTATTTATGCTCGATATTAGGTTCATGCCTCTAGTAATCTGAGGAAGTGACAGAAATCTCTAAGGTTGTAGATGTGTTGTTGCTACTAGGGAGAAAACAACAATCCTTTGTCTAAGGGCAATTGTATTGTTTACTTTACACACATTGCTTAATGCAATTATCTGTTGCTTGCAACTTAATACTGGAAGGGGTTCGGATGATAACCTGAAGGTGGATTATTAGTCATAGATGCAGTTGGATTACGGTCTATGTATTATGTTGTAATTCCCAAATAAATCTCGTAGAGATCAAGATGTCTAGTATACGCATTGTTATGCATTTTTAATCTATCAATTGCCCCGCTGTAATTTGTTCATCCAGCATGTTATTTATCTTATGGAGAACACCTCTAGTGAACTCGGGACCCCGATCCATTCCTTTACCATTGATATACTGTTGGGGATATGCTATATGGGTATCCTCATAGCATGTCTCCTATCCGGATAACCCGGGTGGCCCACAGTTGGTAGCATGGCCCATGGCCTGCTGGGCGGCCCAGTTAGATGGATCCAGAAGGGAGGCCCATGCCGGATAAAGGAAGGCTACAGTGGAGTCACCGGCGTACCCGGAGCCTTGGAGTGCAAGATACACAAGACTAGTAATAGACGGTGTAGGACTCTGTAACCTGTCCAGCTAGGACTTTTCCCTGTAACCCTAGGACTTGGCGACTATATAAGTCGGTCCTATGGGAGCCTTTAGGGCACAACTTCAGACAACCTAGTATCGATTCATACAACCTCGCTTTGAAACCTATCTCGTAACTCGTATTGCCCTTATAGTGATTTATAGAAGGAGTAGGATTCCGCCACCGTCGTGGGATCTGAACCTGGGTAAGCTATGTTACCTCGTACCCGTCTACCGTCCGCCTTCCCCCACGTCTCTAAACACGCACTATGAGGACCCCTCCATGGCGTACTCGTCGGCAATACCACGACAGTTGGCGCCCACCGTGGGGCAAGAGGCGCTTCAGGCTCTTCAGCGGGCGAGGACCAAGATCTTCGCGGGAATCGGCGAAACCGTAGCCATCGGTCGCGTTCTCTTCTCCGGCAACATTCCGATCGTCCCTACCGACGAGTTCTGGATCCCGGCGAAGACGAACCCTACGTGATGTTTGATCGTTCCTGTCGGAGACATCCACCTCTTCATTGGCGAAACCGACTCGGACACTAGTTCCCTGGGAGTCGGAGGAGCATCAAGGCCCGCACGGACCGCCTACGGGCAGGATACATTCGCGGAAGGATCGAAGTCGGATCTCTCTTCGGAGTTTGCCGGCAAAGATCGGAAAAATTCAAGGCCCACCCAAACCGCCCTTGTGCAGGATATAAAGGTGGAAGATCGCTGCAAATCCGCCGGCTTCGCCCATGCGTCTGGACATCAGAGATCCAAGTTTGTCGGAGTGGTTACCATCTTCGATCTGGCGCGTTGCGTTCAAAGAGAGGGCGAAACCCCCGCGATTACTTGGCCGGGTGGCTCCGTATACGAGCCGATCTGGACCATTACCCCGATGATAATGCTTTGTATCACTTCGTGGAAGGACTGGACCGTGGCACGCTTCTCTAGCATTCTCTAAGACGGCAGCAGGCAACAGGACGCCTTACCCTCGAAGAGATGGTGAGCACCGTCAACAACTACGCGGAAGCTGACGCAGCAGCCCAGATGGCGCTTGCGCTCATTGACGGAGACCCTCCGATTCAGCCGCCGCAACCATCGCCTCTGGCCGCCATCGTCGCAGTTGCGTCGCCACCTCCAGTCATCGTCGCTGCTGTTGCACCTCCACCGCCCGTCATCGAGGAAGTCCTGGAACCCTCCGACTCTGTCATTGACGCGCTTTATGCTGATTTCAGTGAAGATTCAGAGGAGATAGATTTCAGTCCAGAAGAGCTAGACTCCGCCATGCAGGAGATGGAGGAGGAATACACGCGCGACGAGCAAGCCAACAATGCCGTCACGTCTCAAGGGGTGTTCGTCACCATTGGGACGGCGATGGATGAAGATCAACCCGGACGAGCTCCGCCAACAGCGCTGGAGAAGGGGAAAGGGCCACTTATTGCCGCTGATAATGATCGTGCAAAGTTCATGCGTCCTCCGCCTAACCCAGTGCAGCAGCCGCAGTAACTCGGTACCGGCCCCAGCAACAACAACACCGCAAACTTGCCGCCTCCGGCATCTACGTCTGTAGTAGCCCAAGTTACTCCGGCTGATAGAGTGATATACGACAATCTCCTCGTCGAGCCACTGACCGTCGCTCATATCCGGAACGTGACCCAGCTTGATGAGAAGAGCCGGTCACCGGAGGAAGCGCAGCCATCACGAGCAAAGCTAGATCGAGATCTGGTCAACACGCAGAAGTCCATAGAAAA
Organism: Avena longiglumis; assembly: GCA_030063025.1. NCBI lineage: Eukaryota > Viridiplantae > Streptophyta > Magnoliopsida > Poales > Poaceae > Avena > Avena longiglumis. Next base: position 541,469,563 of record CP125975.1, read on the forward strand.
AGCTAGAGCAATGGAGGCCGAGTACAAGACTTTGTTGCAGCATCAGAAGGCCAAGAAAGCTCCGGCTCGCATCATCAACGATCCTGGTGTACGACACAACCTAGTATGGGATCCCTCGAAGCCGGCACAAGCCAAGACATACATTGACAGTGAAGGCAAGCAGGTGATGCCCACCCCACTCCTTAACCTCGCCGTCGCCAAGACCCTTCTGGAGCAGGATAGATCGCCCGAGGCAGTGGAACAGGTCTATGATCTAGTGGACAAGGCGGTGAAGCAGTAGGAAAAGGCCACCTCTCAGAGGCTTGAGTCTGACCCAAGCTTTGACAATCTAGCCAGTATAAGCCGCCAAGGGAAATATCTCCTCTTGATGTCGGTACCTAGACAGGTTCATCAGAACAAAGACGGAGGGGTGCGCGCAATAGGAAGGATGCCATCCCCATATCCTCCGACCACGGAGAAAAGGCCTGACCTCGTCGCCCATCGCCACCGCCCCGATCCCCCCGACATCACGAAGATTATAAGGCTCACCATCGTACGGATATGCCCCCACCAAAGCAGTGCAACATCATCATCCGCGACAACACGAGGCCTGGCCGTCGATAATGAAGAGCACAACCTGACACAGGGAGGTCACACCATGACCCTCCGCGTCTGACAAGCAACCGTGACAGGCGTGAGGCGTCGCAGGAGGGTAACAACAAGAAGGCTAACCCACCGCCACCTCCGCCTCCATCACCACCAAGCAGTCACCATGGCGTTGTGGGATCTGAACCTAGGTAAGCTGTGTTACCTCGTACCCGTCTACCGTCTGCCTTTCCCCACGTCTCTAAACACGCATTGTGAGGACCCCTTTATGGCGTACTCGTCGGCAATACCACGACATATATACCATCTACTGTTTACCGTTTATTGTTTACTATCTGCAAGCAATTACTATCTTCCACATTATACGTTTAATCCTTTGTTTTCAGCAAAACCAGTGAGATTGACAACCTCACTGTAAGTTGGGGCAAAGTTATGTGGTTGTGTTGTGCAGGTTCCAAGTTGCTAGCAACACCTTGGAGTTGTTTCCTTACTCCTACTGGTTCAATAATCTTGGTTTCATAACTAAGGGAAACTTGTTGTTGTGCTCATCATACCTTTCTTTTGGGGTTTCCAACGAGCTATACATATCTGAGCCATCACATCGTCACCTCCGACATCTTTGAACACATAGACCTTAGCGATCATGCCACAGTCGTGTCCTCAGTGATCTTGCCTCCATGTTCAGAACATGGTGAGTCCATATTAATCATACAATGACTGATATAAATGAAACAGTAGCCATAAAACATCTCATTGATACTTGTAAATTGGATTCTTGTACAGTCTACGGTACATAGCTTGAATTTCACATGATAACATCTCATTGACTGGAGGTGACGGGAATGTTGCTGATGTAAAAAGATGTTGTAGATGCATAAATAGGATTGTGTATGCAGCGACCAGCTTTTTGACTATTCTTTTCATGTTGTAGATGCATAAATAGGATGGTGGATTATATATATGTCGTTCGAGGTGGATTGTAAGCCTCATTATGGAGGATAATTTAATATGCATCTCATTGACTACAGGTGACTATTCTTTTCATGTTGTATATATTATGGAGGAGAATTTAATAGCATCTCATTGACTCGAATGTTGCTGATGTAAAAATATGTTGTTGATGAAACATCTAGTAGGAGGGAACTGTTTTCTTTTAAGCGTCACAATTGCATAATTTTTGCTTTTCTGTTAGTATCAGTACTAAACTTATCTGTCGTGATTATTGCTTTTTCTGTCCACATGTCATCTAGACCCGTCATCGTTTCTTAATATGTGTTGCTTTAACTAAATGTATGGAATCCAACAATAGATGAATCTCAAATGGGAGTCATTGGACAATAAATGTATGGAAGCTAATCTGTTTTTCTTACTTTGGTTATGATTGCACTACGCAATCTTGAAAATCTCTTGTTTGTTAGACGTGTACTGAAACAATAGTGTTATGGGAGTCGGTGGTCTATTTAGCAGTGTTTTCTTGTCCCTTTGTTCCATGCAGCTACAGAAGTGTTTTTTATGGGCTACGTACATGAGGTTGTCAACGTGCTTCTTCTTAGGGGCTTGATAATTCACATTCCTTCTCTTCATGTGTTTTTGTTAATGCTTCAAAGTTTCTCATAGTAGCTGAAGCATCTTAATTAGCATTGTGGCGGCGATTCGTCATGGGTTTCGGTGGTAGTCCTGAACAACCGCACGTGCCGGTAGTCCTGAACAAAATTTGGTTATTTTTTTTGACTCACGCTATTTTTATAGAAATGAATTTTCTTAGTACTTCCACACTGTGTAGCATGAATTTGTAGAACAATATAATATAGATGAATTGTGCCGGCTAGTGTATACCTATGAGCTCAATAATTTTATTGTTGTTATACTTACAAAGTTACAAGTGTTTGATTGTAAGTACTTGGTCCTAATCTTTAGGAATCTTGCTGAGCTAAAATATTGTGCAATAGCAATTTTTTTGTTTTACTCCAAATAATTAGCAGCAAGTAGTGCAGATACCATACATTGTTCGTGTTTATCTCAGGTTTACCACGATCCATTGTTCTATTCTGCATTGTAATTAATTAGTCAATCATGTCTAGTCTGAATATCTCTTTTTCCTCCAGTTGTACTTATTTTTTATATTTTATTGATTTTATGATATGTATTGTGGCACGGTGTAGGCGGTTGCTGCCAAGGGCAAGAAAGGGTTGCTAGAGAAGTTCTTGTAGTAGTGCATCAAGGTTGTCGGTGGCAAGGATGGGAACCATGGGTCGCTGTCACCTCCAACAACAACTAGGGATCGTGGCCTTACCCTGACTCTATCTCTAACCCCAACGAGAACCAATGTGTCGTCAAGCTAATTTTCTTAAATTGCAGAGCATATTTGTTAGTGACTAGGTAAGTATTTGGTTTAACTTCTTATCTTCCTTTGTAACTTGATTGATAGGACATTGTGACATGCCACACCGTTCTATGATATTGAATCTAGGGTCTGAATAGCTTTGTACTAAGATCTGATTGATTCTCAGTGATGTTATTTATGGTCACTTTGTACATGTTCCTTTCTATTTGGGCTTTGATACGAGTGATGATAATCCCAGTATAAAATACAATTCAACAAACATCGTGTTACAGATCATATGCTAAATTAACATGTGTTATAAATTTAAGTTGAATTCATGTATGTATGCATTACCTGATATGATATCACAACTTGAATTAGGATTGATTGTAATATAAACTGTAAATTTAAGTTGGAAATTACTATACTATAGTTCTCTAATAGGTATCAGTTTAATTGTAAGATAAACTAAAGTTATCTGATTCTATACTAATGCTACAATATAATTTGTTTGGAAGCATGCATGTTGTTTGAACTGTGAAACTCGATCATGGAGGTTCTCTATTTCCTAGATGGTTTATGACTGTTGGACCACATATAAAAGCATCAACTCGTGGACTAATTTGCCTTTAGACAGTCATTGTCGTGCAGGATGGATGAACGATCCTATGATGGAGGCTTGCTCTTGGACCGGTGGTGGTAGGTAGCCCAAGGGAGCGGTCCAAGCCAGGAGCAGTTAGCAACTTGTCATGGCATTTGTGTAGGGTAGATGTTTGATAATGCAGCAGGAAGAAGAGGACATGTAGCTTGGGAGCAGCAAGAAGGGTCCTGTAGCTATTTCATCGATTCTTCATCGCTAGCTCAACAGTCACTTCTACAACTTATACCGCATATGCCTATTCAAGTGAGAGTAAATTTTAGCTGCCTATTCCTCCCCAACAAAGCTAGAGTACCATCAAATAGTAAATTATGTAAAAATGTTGTGGTGTGTGAACATGTGGACCTTGTTGTATGTCAGTGTTATGTAATTCAAATGCTGTAGTCGAATATATACAGTTATTTTGAATATATATGCTATTTTATATTATATTTATTGGAATATCTTATTTAATACTGTATATGTGTTTGATCTATATAATTGGGCTACTGAACCTAAAGAGGTCAAGGCCTAAAAAATATTGCACTACTAAAATGTCAAATTTGTATTATACTGGACCAAATAAAGTTCTGTAACAGGCCAAGGCCTGATAATATAACATACTGAATGGACCGAGCTGATTTCAGATAACGATGTTTTTGAAATGTCATAATTTTGCCACGTGGGATTGCCACGTTGGACCTAACGTGGCGTGGCCGGATCGATAGTGACATTTTAAAAACATCGTAAATCCTATGATGGTTCTAGAACGTTGTAAACGTCTGTGACATTCCTGCGCAAAATGTCACTATCGGTTATTGTTGACGCTTAGCTTTCGACGTTCTGAAAAAACGTCACAACCCGATTATGGTGACGATTCGGTGTCGTTTTTGAAGCGTCATGTAATGCAGGATTCCTTGTAGTGGATACCACTGACATAGAAAACTTGACCCAATTTCTCATAGTTGACGACATACAAAGACCTCTCCCCCGCTCTAGGAAAGACATAAAATGGGTCAACTGTAGGTGAACATCATGAACAACACGTACCCAAACAAAGTCATCTCTGAAGCTGCCCGCGGGATTCATTTTCACAGCCTCTACTTTGCCTGTAACTCACCACATCAGTTGCTTTACCACTGGTTCCAACCTATAACCCTCCGGTAGTTTGTGGACATGAAGCCACATGGCCAAGAAGTTGAGATCTACCTCATGAGCGTCCGACCGACCATCATAGGGAGCAATGGCCACCACCCGCTCCTAAAAAATTCAGGGTCCCTTCGCAATCACCTTCTCCCAATCTCCCAAGCAGAAGCACCGAACCACAAAATAGTACTCTCCAATCGCTTTGGCAAGTAGTGCAGATACCATACATTGTTCGTGTTTATCTCAGGTTTACCACGATCCATTGTTCTATTCTGCATTGTAATTAATTAGTCAATCATGTCTAGTCTGAATATCTCTTTTTCCTCCAGTTGTACTTATTTTTTATATTTTATTGATTTTATGAGATGTATTGTGGCAGTGTAGAAGTTTTCGCCAAGGGCAAGAAAGGGTTGCTAGAGAAGTTCTTGTAATAGTGCATCAAGGTTGTCGGTGGCAAGGATGGGAACCATGGGTCGCTGTCACCTCCAACAACAACTAGGGATCGTGGCCTTACCCTGACTCTATCTCTAACCCCAACGAGAACCAATGTGTCGTCAAGCTAATTTTCTTAAATTGCAGAGCATATTTGTTAGTGACTAGGTAAGTATTTGGTTTAACTTCTTATCTTCCTTTGTAACTTGATTGATAGGACATTGTGACATGCCACACCGTTCTATGATATTGAATCTAGGGTCTGAATAGCTTTGTACTAAGATCTGATTGATTCTCAGTGATGTTATTTATGGTCACTTTGTACATGTTCCTTTCTATTTGGGCTTTGATACGATTGATGATAATCCCATTATAAAATACAATTCAACAAACATCGTGTTACAGATCATATGCTAAATTAACATGTGTTATAAATTTAAGTTGAATTCATGTATGTATGCATTACCTGATATGATATCACAACTTGAATTAGGATTGATTGTAATATAAACTGTAAATTTAAGTTGGAAATTACTATACTATAGTTCTCTAATAGGTATCAGTTTAATTGTAAGATAAACTGTAAAGTTATGCAGTTCTATACTAATGCTACAATATAATTTGTTTGGAAGCATGCATGTTGTTTGAACTGTGAAACTCTGATCATGGAGGTTCTCTATTTCCTAGATGGTTTATGATTGGACCACATATAAAAGCATCAACTCGTGGACTAATTTGCCTTTAGACAGTCATTGTCGTGCAGGATGGATGAACGATCCTATGATGGAGGCTTGCTCTTGGACCGGTGGTGGTAGGTAGCCCAAGGGAGCGGTCCAAGCCAGGAGCAGTTAGCAACTTGTCATGGCATTTGTGTAGGGTAGATGTTTGATAATGCAAAGGAAGAAGAGGACATGTAGCTTGGGAGCAAGAAGGGTCCTGTAGCTATTTCATCGATTCTTCATCGCTAGCTCAAGTCACTTCTACAACTTATACCGCATATGCCTATTCAAGTGAGAGTAAATTTTAGCGCCTATTCCTCCCAACAAAGCTAGAGTACCATCAAATAGTAAATTATGTAAAAATATTGTGGTGTGTGAACATGTGGACCTTGTTGTATGTCAGTGTTATGTAATTCAAATGCTGTAGTCGAATATATACAGTTATTTTGAATATATATGCTATTTTATATTATATTTATTGGAATATCTTATTTAATACTGTATATGTGTTTGATCTATATAATTGGGCTACTGAACCTAAAGAGGTCAAGGCCTAAAAAATATTGCACTACTAAAATGTCAAATTTGTATTATACTGGACCAAATAAAGTTCTGTAACAGGCCAAGGCCTGATAATATAACATACTGAATGGACCGAGCTGATTTCAGATAACGATGTTTTTGAAATGTCATAATTTTGCCACGTGGGATTGCCACGTTGGACCTAACGTGGCGTGGCCGGATCGATAGTGACATTTTAAAAACATCGTAAATCCTATGATGGTTCTAGAACGTTAGAACGTCTGTGACATTCTCAAAAATGTCACTATCGGTTATTGTTGACGCTTAGCTTTCGACGTTCTGAAAAAACGTCACAACCCGATTATGGTGACGATTCGGTGTCGTTTTTGAAGCGTCATGTAATGCAGGATTCCTTGTAGTGGATACCACTGACATAGAAAATTTGACCCAATTTCTCATAGTTGACGACATACAAAGACCTCTCCCCCGCTCTAGGAAAGACATAAAATGGGTCAATTGTAGGTGAACATCATGAACAACACGTACCCAAACAAAGTCATCTCTGAAGCTGCCCGCGGGATTCATTTTCACAGCCTCTACTTTGCCTGTAACTCACCACATCAGTTGCTTTACCACTGGTTCCAACCTATAACCCTCCGGTAGTTTGTGGACATGAAGCCACATGGCCAAGAAGTTGAGATCTACCTCATGAGCGTCCGACCGACCATCATAGGGAGCAATGGCCACCACCCGCTCCTAAAAAATTCAGGGTCCCTTCGCAATCACCTTCTCCCAATCTCCCAAGCAGAAGCACCGAACCACAAAATAGTACTCTCCAATCGCTTTGATCTTGACCGCTACAACAGAATTCCAAGAAAAGTGCATATGTTGGAAGAACGCCTTGTTATTGAATTTCTTGGGGCATACTTACCCTTGTAAGCGCCAACCACCTCGTCCTCTCCTTGATCATCTCATCATCCTCCGGCAAGACGAAATCATCAAGATCCTCATCTCAAATGTCTAGATGTTCAAGCATTGAACCTATGTCACCATACCGGGAGGGTTCTGTCTCCCCAACTCCACCTCCACGGCTATCCATCGCCGATAGATTATTCTTTCTTGTTGACGACCTCCGATCAGACATGGTTATCTAAGGTTTATAGGCGAAACTCTAGGACACCCTTTGTCTCCACCTAGCGAGGAAACACACCAGCACATGAAACACACCCGCACATGCATGAGTAGAAATTCGCCTTGTCGATCTCATGACGTCTCGAGTCGACTAGGAACCAAACGAGAGAGAAATCCGGTGGGGATTGGAACTCACCGCTAGTCGCATGTAAGGAGTACGAAAACCCTAGGGGTATTATGAAAATACATAATATTAGTATTTCCTCCATTTCGGTTTACAAGGTCCTACTTCCATGTCACCAAATTGAGCAACTTATAAGGTATATATTGCAGAAAATATATCACTGAAAACTTCAAACTTTGTATTTTTTCCAATGATATAATTTCATATTATATATTTAGATTATATAGGTCAAATTGATAATTTAGATATACACATAGTATTTGTAAACCCAAACGGAGAAAGTACGTATGCATGTGTATCATGTGCACGTGTTGGTGGGCGATCGATGACGACTCAAAAGCTGACAAGTACATATAGCTAGGTCCATGAGATTTCCTTCCGAGATTTCGTGACAGAAATACCAAGACTAGACGCAGCCACGTGAAAAACATGGTTTGCATACGTACACAGCGAAGTTCGGCCGGATCGGTATCACATACTTACGTCAGTCACCATGTCACTGCGTTGCTGGTTCTCTTGACTGACCCGAAACAAGAAGAAAAGTGCCGTGCATACGCAGTCGGTAGTATCATTTGGTCCGACTTTCGGGCGTCTCCTGCTGCCAAAATCTGCAAACGACTTTTCGGAGTAGTAATTCTGCACTCACTTATATATACTTAATTAGTATAATAATAATGACGTAATTTGCGAGCGGTGGGCGGCGTTTGCGGTGCGCCGCCGGTGGATTCGCGAATCCAGACCGGACGTCGCAATAATCCCGGACGTGGACCCTCCGCGACCTCGCAGCCGTTCAACTCGCCATCGGACGCCCACCGCGTAACGACCCGCTGACAGGTGGGACACCGCGCCAGCGCGTCAGCAGGGAGACGCCAGCGCAGAGCGGCGTGGGGGCCCGCGAGCCATCGCAGCCGTCGATCCGGATCGGACGGCGCCGCACTCGCTGGGTGCGGGTGCGGGCTTGCCCTTTTGTGCCCCACCATCGGCAGAGGGAGCGATCCCCTCCTCCGCTTCCAGTCCGCCCCGTGGGAAGGGAAGGGTAGGGAACCCAGCAGCGAGCCGCCGCGCCGCGCCGCACCGCACCGCACCACACGTTGCCCCCGATCCGATCGCCCGCCGGCGCGGCAATATTTGGAACCACCTCCGCCGATCGCCCCATGCCGCGCCACCACTAACCTATCCAGCCGCCGCCATCGCTATCCCCGCCTTCGCCGTCGCGTCATCCATCTGTCTCTATTCCTCGGCCCGCCCGATCGGATAGATCATGGCTTCCGTCGCTGAGCCGCACGCGGCCATCGCCGGCGCGGTGTCGCCGCCCCCGTCCCTTAGCCCCGTCGCCGCCAGGAGGGCCTGGAAGCGCCCGGAGAACGGGCCGGCGCCGGTTCTGGCGGCGCCCGGAAACCCCATCATGGACGCCGAATCCTGGCCGGCGCTGCCCGGCCAGCTCTCTCCCGCGCCGCCGCCGACGCCGCCCAGGGTGTCGCCTGAGGCCGCCGATCCTCCCCCTTCCGCGGTGCGTTCCTTCGTTTCAGTGTTTTATTGATGATTCAGTTAGTCTTATTCTACTAGATGGGTTCGGTGGTTGATTCATTTTGTATTTATTTATTGGGATGTGGATTTCGTCTCAGTGTTTGATCCATTATCATCTGGTACACCATTTAAGTTCGATTGCGTGCACTCTGACGAGATCCTGCTTTCCTGTTGTGGGGATTAATGGTCACAGGAGGCAGTGATCGCGCCACCGGTCTCTTTGGGCAGCTCCAGCGTTAAGGATGGTGATGAAGCACTGGTGCGCAGTCCGCCTGTCTCTTTGGGCAGCTCAATCGTTAAGGATGGTGATGAAGCACTGGTGCGCAGTCCACCAGTTTCTTTGGGAAGCTCCAGCGTTAAGGATGGTGATGAAGCACTGGTGCGCAGTCCACGGGTCCGGCGTGCACTAGTGATGCCTGCAGGCGATGGTCTGGTGACGCCTGCAGTCGATGGGCTGGTGACGCGCCCCCCTGTCCCTGAGATATCCCCATTGTACGCTCCTAATGCTAGGAGCAATGGCGGCGATCATAATCAGAACGGACGTTTTGGTTCCCATTCCCATGGCCGAAATGGCAGCTATGGTGGGGGGAACAGAAGGGGTGGTAATGGTGGAGGAGGTGGTCGACATGGACATGACCACCATGGTGGGTTTGATGGGCAACGGCGTGGCGGTGGCCGCAGGGATGGACATGGACCAGGGCACCAGCAGCGTGGTCACCAGCCATCCTACATTAGGGCTCCTCCTCCTCTGGCTGTTATGGCGGCGACACCTCCTCCGCCACCATTTGTTGGCTCTGCTACTCCGCAGACACAGACTTATGGGGCCCCTATGGGCTTCACTGGTATGTCATACTAGTTCGTTTAAGAGAAAATGTCACTCTTCTATTGTTATTATGTTGTCTTAACCTTGCTCTATTTAAAATAGCAGATATGGCACCTCATGTTTACTATTTTGCTGTGCCCACCTCGGATGGCCTTCAAACCCTACCTTTTGTGCCTCCTCCGCCAACCCCTCCGGCCATGTTAATTTCTCCATTGGAACAACTTCAAAGGGAGCTGCTTGAGATAGACTACTATTTTAGGTAGCTATTTGTCTATATCTATGGAAACACTTTGTAACCACCTTAGGGCATTCTATTAAGCCGCTCTTCCAATTTTTGCAGTGATGAAAATCTGTGCAAGGACATATACTTGCGGCAACAGATGGATGACCAGGGCTGGGTACCAGTATCCTTGATTGCTGGCTTTAACCAGGTCGGTTTGCAGGTTTTGTATGTTGCGCCGTTTTCTATAATTAGTCTAATAAGAAATTTTTCAATGGCCAAATAGGAAATTCATCAACAACCAAGTAATGTTCTGGTCACTTTCTTCAGTTATTTGATTACTCTCGGATAAGATTCAGAGAGTTGGTATTTAGCAGTTTTTGATCCATTTAAACTTCAGTGCACAATAGTTATTGCTAAATTGAATTGGATGCACAGTACTGATGTGGTTGATATAACTTAGGAAAAATACACATTGCCTGAAAGTTGAGTCTCGGCTGAATTTGGTTTCTGCGCAGTTCGAATTAGATATATTTGTTTAAGGTTACATTTAAGTTAAAATATTCCTTTGTATCCCGAGCGGTGTAAGTTTTGGGGTTATGAGACGAGACATACTCTTTAGATGTGCAAGGATGATATTGTCTGCTGTAAATTTGTAAGTATATAAACCAACATGGCTGAGAAATTATATCCTGTGTAATTTTGCTGTTCATGGGACATCAGCTGTACACAACAAGTTGCATTAACGCTTCTAAGTAACATGTAATAAAGAACCCAATCTATGCACTTAACTTTGTGCACAATGTGCTTAATGCTTGTTGATGGGGCTTCTGTAAGTCCTTCTAGTTTTTTTATCCGAAGCAAACACTCTACTTTTATGGTTTTTAAATCTGCTTTCGGCAAATCACTTCCTATCGTCGCCCCCTTTTTGTTCTGTTTTTAAAACCATTGAGAAGTCAAAACTATTTGGGTCGTCTTAGGATGTGTGCAGTCAACATGTTGGATCTTGGTCCACTAGCTTGTGCGGAACAATAGGGATCTTGGCCCTTTCACCTCTTGTTCTAAGGGTGGAGCATGAGACACTTGCTATAAGTGGACCACTCTGAAAGTAACATTTTTGTTGGAGAGCTAAGAAAGGGTTCCTTCATAATTTTGTATTGGAGCATGTCTCAATATTATATCAAAGGGTACTTCTAACTTGCCAAGTAAATGTGTTTATTGTAAGCATTACAATGCAAGACAATGTTACTGTGAATATTCAACACTATCTTGCTCTCATTTTTATTGTTTTGTGCAGGTCCAAAGGTTGCTATATCGTATTGGGCAATTAAACAATCAGACTAATAATTTACAGTTTATCTTGGATACAGTCCTGCTCTCTTCTGTGGTGGAAGTACAGGTAATCAACTTTTGACTTTATTACCTTTGACGTGATTTCAACTAAAAATTCTCAGATATGTTTGCCACATGAACATGCTATAAAATGTAAACGATAGACTAAACACAACATATAAAAAATTATTTGCTAGATATTTTATTAGGTTATAAACTTACCATGATTTTATGGAAGGGATGTTCCAACTTCCAAGGATACTGTCTTTTGTTTCCAAACTTACCATGGTCTATAATCTTGACATCTTAGATACTCTGTTTTAGATTCAAAATGTCCATTCCAAAGTTTGTATATCCTCCTTTGGTTACAACCTACTTCCTCCTGTAAATATATGACTTCCCAGAAAGCGTCTAGTCAAACTTTTGTAATTTGACTAACTAACAAATATTTGGATTGGTAAGGTCAAATTAATAATAACATTTCCCTGCGTGCCTATTAGCAAAATATTATTTCAGAAATATTAGGCATCCATGCGCAAACCACAAATCTGCAGCTGATTTGGCTTCCTAACAGCGCTTTCATATAGGTAGGTATGAGCCTTGCACATAAAATTTTGTTGTCATTTTCTCTTTTTGCTCTCAGTTATCTCGATCGTTTATGATCATTCATCCACAGTTATCTCCTTTGTTAGCAAGACAGTATTATCATGGATAGCATAGTTATTTTCTCTACTATTCCGTGTCATCGCTTTTGTAATCTAGACATTGAACCTTAAGGTTGGATTGTTTGTTAAGTGATCATTAGAACGAGAAAGAATATAGTAAAGCAGGGATATGTTTGATTATGATCAAGAGTTGGAGATTTAAACTTTTGGGTCATCATAAAAATCATCCTATATATGAAGGACAAGGACTAGCTGTACTCTTTTGAGGAAGCAAGACTTACGTTTCTTCCCTGGACAAGAGCCTGTCTCTCCCTCTTTGAAACTCTATTATATAACATAACACCACGCTTGTCAGTAAAGTACATGAATGGAACATGGATTGATACATTCTTCATCAAGTATTGACAGTCAATCACACAAATTGATCTTGCAGTGATTCATCATATCATTCTTACTACCCTAGAGGGTCTGATATTTCAGTAAGCTGCCTTTTTATTTCTTGACACCTGAATGAAGCACCCTGGCTTCACTTGCAAAGTTCCTTTGGTTAACTAGAATATGTTGATTACAAATAGTAAAATATATACCGTTGATCATTAGAGGCGTCTCATATTTCAGTAAGCTGCCTTTTTATTTCTTGACACCTGAATGAAGCACCCTGGCTTCACTTGCAAAGTTCCTTTGGTTAACTAGAATATGTTGATTACAAATAGTAAAATGTACACCGTTGATCATTAGAGGCCTAATCTTCTTAATCCCATCCAAATCATCCCTAGTTAACCCCCTATTTTGCCATGGACATAATTTAAGGTGCCATTTGGCATGTCAGCTTGGACATTACAAATTTCATGAAACTAGATGAATTACAATGAAATTCGCTGCTTTCTCAGTCATACATTTATAATAGAACATACCCCCTTTTGCTTTGCACCGTAGTTATTACATATATATGCAAGAAACTTAGAATATGACTACTTTCTCGGATAAACAGCTCGGCTATTTAAGTATTTTTTGAGACACATACTAGCCGTCAATCCACGCTTCTCACTGAAAGGCTTAACCTGTTTTATGTTTGGTCAGGGTGACAAATTACGGAGGCGTGCAAGATGGGAGATTTGGTTGCTTCGGAGATCAAACTTTTCTGCTGGAAATTCTTCTGGCTCGCTGTCCCCTGTGACATCCAACATTGATTCATTGGCGTATCAGTTTCAATCTATTGGACTTGAGGGGACAACATACCATCCTAGTATGCAAGGAATGCCTGGTGGAGCTCTCCTTGCTAGGTCAACAACTTCAGCTAGTATAGGCTATCAAGCACCTACCTTTGAAGGACTTCACAGCAACGGGAGTGGACCCATTTTTGGGCAGAACACCACAAGAAGTTTACTTCGGAGCGATACCTTTTGATATTATGCCCAAGAGAGTACAGTGGCATGCCGAGTTTTCACTGGTTACGGCACACTTGCCTCTTCACCTGGGATGAGGAATGAAGATAATGTTCGTTTGAAAGAAAAGAGTTTGAAAAAATATATAAAAAAAGCCCCAAAAGACAGAGTGGAGATAGTAATATTCAAAAAATAAAAAAAATAAAAAACTGAAAACTACAAAAAAAAAGGTAGTTAGTGATATGTGGGACTTCTGGATTTTAATTGTTGAGCTTTTACCTTTTCGGAGATGTGTTATTATATGTCATGTACCTGGTTGAATGGTGGACAGTTTATTGTCTCTTTGTGTAAACCGAGTTATCCTATGCACTGTGGACGGTCAAGACACAAAAAATTATATAAGAGATGACATTACCTGTACAGATTTGGTTTTAGTTCTGTAATTTTATTCTTCTCGTAGTATTTGTACTAGTTTAAATCGCTCAGTTCCTGAAGGAATGGCAATGACGCCTTGTTATATTATTATGTTAGTTGTAGGTACCGCGTGCTTGTGATTCTGGTAATATGCCAGAGACCATTCTCTGAGCAGTAATCCAATCCTCTGAGCCTGCTTTTGAAATTGAGGCATTCTTTGATTGGAGCTAGCTCAATGGTTTTCTTACATTATTCAGAAACAATTGTTCTGAAATAGAAAAACACTGCAATGATCTAGCTTGGAGTACAAAAACCATAAGTGGGAAAGGCTTTGAAACGAGCAGCTGTCCATCCGGAAGGGCTTGTGAACGATGACAATTAGCTAGTAGCTGAATGTGTGGTGAGTAACTTTGTTGCTTCTTGCTGTAGCCCCCCAGCACGATGTCTATATACACAAACCGTAAGAAAGATTTCCCCCCCTTCCCTGCATCTTTCTACAAGAACCCAACGCCCAGCTCGGCCTCCACCATTGGTGCCTCGTGCCGCCGCTCGCTGCTAGTGACCTTGAGACCTTGTTTACTTCTCTTATATTTTTATTCACTAGAGTTTTAGAGATATGTCCTAATTTGGTGTTCATCCAATACTCTCTACCCGGCATGGTAACCAAACTATGAGGACTAAAATAATCCCTTCCGATTCTCGCGAATACACTAGTGAATATGAGAGGAATAAACGAGGCCTGAACGGGAGCTGCCAGCCTGCTACCAACGACGGCGGGCTCTTCTATGTACGGTGGTGGGAGCTGCTACGGTGCTACCAACGACGGCCGCTGCTACAAGAGGTGGTCGATGATTCTGCCAGGCGTGGGCGGCGAGGCTGCCAGGCGTGGTTACGATGCAAAGGTGCTGCGAGGCGGTGCTACGATGGTGGCAGGTGCTGCAAGAGAAGGCGGTGCTGACAATGGTGAGGTGTTTGCTTCGTGCGCACGACGGGTTTGCTACAATGGCAGGTGCTACTACCACGACGCCATTGCTACCAGCGTGCACGTTATAGCTGCCAAGGAGACACAATCTGTTCACATCTACTCTCTCCGTTTTAAATATAAAATATTTTAGCTTGATCCGGACCATTTTAGTGTTCAGATTTGAAGTTAATCTATACATTAAAAGGAGTTTAGGTAAACTCCTGTCACAAAGCTAAAATATCTTATATTTTAAAACGGGGAGTATGACTTTGTTACTGCAAGCTCACTAACAATGATGCAAAGCTGCTCCGTTTCGTTAGAGCTGGAAAGGACGATTAGAGCATCTCTATCAGTAACCTATAAATAGCATATTATAAATGTCAAAGTACGGGGCGTTGAATCTGTGATTACTCGCTTCGCGGGAGACGGCGCCAAGCAGTGCCCGTAAAATCTAAACTGAATAATTTGAATTTACGAACAGAGTAAGAATAGCCTTTACAACAAAATTCAGAGGAACAAACACCACGGATTTCAGTTCAAATACGAGCAAAATTTTCATACTAATTCTAAAAAAAGTAACAAAAGGCAGACGGCGCATACATTCTACACTAAATGCAGCTCCTCGAGCCTTGCGCGTCGCCGGATGGTGGCGGAGACGGCGTCGCCGCTCTAGTCGAGGTCGATCATCGGAGGCTCCTCCGCCCCGACGCCGATGAGCGAGCGCCGGGCGAGCTCCTCCTCCGTGGCGATGGCGCTGGTACGCACACCGAAGCGACGGCGACGGCAGCGCTACCGCCCGCCTCGCCGGAGTCCACGAAATCACGCGGGACCACCGACCTCATCACTCGTTGGAGTTCTCCAAGGCCACGTAATCATGATACCCGGGGAGCTTGAGCTTGACGGAGATGGCGGGCATGGCCGCGACGAGCCCGCCTCCGACGCGGTTCCCCTGTACCACGCGGGGGCGTAGGGGTGGAGCGACGCCGGCATGTGCGGCGAATGCACCCACCGGAGCGTGACACGCTTCTTGGCACCGACGGTGCGGCTGAAAGCGACCTCCTCCTCGGTCTTGAGGAGCTGGTCGCGCGAGCCAATGCGACGCTTCCTCGATGAGCTCTCGGGAGGCATGGCGGCGAGGCAGAGCGTTTGATGGCGGCGATGTAGGGAATGGTGACGGTGGCGAGCTGGATTTGATCGCTGGAGAGGTTGCCAGCAACGACGGAGAGGGAGAGGGCGTGTGGCGAAGAGGGATAGGGTTTGGCTCAGGCCGCCCTCTCCGACCGCTAGATATATTGGTCACATCGTGCGTTTAACAGGCCAGCGAAAAACATTAACGGGCCGGGTGAGGTATACGGGGTTTGATCTACGCCAAAAACCGAGCGTGACTCGTTTGTCGCCGGAAAAGTTTAGTTTTCACCCTTTTTACGATTACTGTTAGAGATGCTCTTACTAGAGGTGCAAACCAATGCTGAATCTGCTACGAGATGCCACGTTGTTACTACAAAGGGGATGGAGGCGGTACAAGTGTCTGCACCGTTGCTTCCGATGATCATCTTCTTCGGCGACAACAGTCAGGAGAGCGGCCCAAGAAACTAAGGAGATTTTTTTCGGTGGTTGATGAAGCAGGAGAGAGAAAAGGACGTGTGGTGTGTTGGGCGACCGGGGGTCCACCCACGTGTGGCAATGGGAAGGGGTGAGGGGGGACCCCCTGGAGGATGCTGAGCACTAGCTCAACTGAAAATAGTTCTACTCTCGCTATTTTGAGGTCCGTCCATTGCGTGACGGTTAGCGGTTTTTGCGAAGCGGCGATTTCCTAGCGATCGTCCCTGCAGTTAGGGTTCCTCTCTGGTTTGGATCGTGCTCTGGTCTGCATCTCATTCTGATTTTGTGTCTCTCTTTTTCCTGTGTCAAGTCTCTTGATCTCTTGATCCCATCCATGATAAGCCTTTCGCACGTTTCGCTAGGGCATGTGATCGTAAAACACCAATCCCTTGCTCGACTCAGATTCGTTGTCTTTGTGCCAGATCTGGCCATGGAGAAGGTTGAGGGTTTGTTGAGGAATCTGAAGTTGTCGGAGGCAGATAATAAGGGTCTGAAGATTGGTTGGTCGGATGGAACAAAGGTGGGAGTTGTGGATACGAAAGCCATGGGTAAGCTTTTCTCTGAGAAACCACCATATGTGGATGACCTCATCAGGACGCTGGGTAGTATCTGGTGCCCGATCAAGGAGATAAAGTGCAAGGAGATGGGGAACAACTTTTTTCTTCTCTCGTTCCTGCAATTGTCGGGGAAGGGGAAGGCTTTGTAAGAAGGTCCCTGGATGTTCAATAATGAGCTATTTGCAGTCCAGGATTTTGATCCAGCCAAATCACTTGAAGATTATGTGTTTAATGATATGACGATTTGGGTGAGGGTGCTGAAGCTACCGCTAGGAGCTATGAACAAGAGCACGGTTGAAAAGATAGGGGATGTGATGGGTGAGTTTGTGGAAGTGGATGTGGGGGGAGACGACATGGCAATGGGGAATTTCTGCGCGCTAAAGTTAGGCTTGAGCTAAGTAAACCCCTAATGAGAGGGATCACCTTGCAGTTTGATGAAAAGATTCTACCCAAATGCTATCCCTTTGAGTACGATTTTTTGCCTGACTTTTGTTTCACTTGTGGAATTGTGGGTCACATAGATGAAGTCTGTTCGACGAGGCTTACTAGGGGGGAATTGAAATAATTTGGTAACTGGTTAAAGGCAGAGATGGAGGGGAGAAGGAGTCAGGGCACCTTGCAATAGAGGAGTGATAACGGAGGGAGTGGAGGAAGCATAAGGGGTCGAGTTATGGCTTTGGCTGTAGAGGAAGGAGTGGTGGTAGTGATAGTGGCAGCTAGCACAGAGAGGACCATTCTAATAGTGGAGACCAGCTTGCAGTTTTAGAGGGAGAAAAGAAGCTTGCCTCGGAGCAGGAAGTGACAAGTCCTTTGAAGGTGTTGACCAATAAGGAGGAACTGTTGGTGAAGATCTCACAGAAGAGCCTGGATTTTACTGAAATTAGAACAAAAGGAGTTGGTGGGGAAGTTGAGGTGCAGAGAAGTCACATTTCAGTGATAAAGTTGCGTGGGGTTCAGGCTGGGCCAAAAGTTTGAGAGGCCCATAATGGCGATATCCAGCCCAATTTGCATGTGACAGAGGATGGCACCATGTCATTGGGAGAGGTTGGGAGTGACCGAAGGAAGCAAGGATCGTTCAAGAGAAAGAGAGGAAGAGAGGGGACAGTCAGTGGTAGGACTGATCAGGAGTCATGAGTGTCGGGTGGGTTGGAAGGTGCGAAGAGGGTGAATGAGGGGAATATCAGTGTGGAGGATGGGGAGACAGATGGGGAGAGAAAGAAGAGTAAGGTCTCGAACTCAGAAGCAGAGTTGTCTGTTGTTATTCTTTAAAAAGATAACGCGGGGCTGCAGGTACAACCCTGCGAGGAGCAATGAAGTGTGCGTCTTGGAACGGCCAGGGGCTTGGGAACTAGCCGGACGCGGGGCCTTCACGAGTTCTTGAGGGCGGAAGAGCCTAACATTCTTTTTCTGTCAGAAACTAAATTGACAGAGAAAGAGTTGGAGCCATTTCGTTGTAGTTTAAACATGCCACATATGTTGGTGGTGCATTGTTGTAACTACCTCGGTGAATTACGCTCCTAGATACAAGCCTGGATGAGCGGAAATGGTTGAAATAGTACGGTGGGGCCCAAATGCCACTCACGGGTAGACCTTTCGGCCGTCCCAACCATTTCCAATCATCGGGACCAAAGACGGCGAATCGGCAAAGTTAAGGGATCAACTACATACACAGGTGAGTAGGTATGCAAGCGGCCATACGATAGGACGTCAGAGCCATTCCATCTAAAAAGAAAGGAAATATAGCAACGCCATACGACAAGATTCAAATGTCCTAGATAGATATAATAGTTTAGGATATTTCCTCATACATCACACATCGAGTATCGGTGAAGCGGCAAACAAGATCCGAGTACGGATAAGAAGCAAATCGGCATAAGATGCCCAGAATAAGCACATCCCGCCACGATCTCATGGATCCTCGCTCTAATCTCTACACCGAACGATCGTTGCCCACATCATCCGCCTCCACCCAAAGATCCATCTTGTGAGTGTACTGCTCATCCGAACCAAATAATTTATCGTGTGAGACCCTAGGGTACTCAAGAAGTCTTTATGCCTCTAAAGGACACAACTGGGTGACGAATTGCAAAGAAAAGATAAACCCTAACAGTTCTATAGATACTCGCTAACCATCCGCCTAACCAAAGATAGACGGATGTCCGTGAATTAAGGACAACAGTTATAAGAATATCATCAGATCCATCCTCCTCCTCGCTACCAACGAGGAAGCTGATTTAACAACCCCCATCGCTTGGAAATTTTATTAACCATTCCATGAGTGTTGCACTATTTACTAGTCGCCATTTAGTAAAATTAGAAGCGGTACTTTAGTTATGCTTGTCTATGATCGAGAAACTGTGTCCAAGTCGTCCATAACCATGACACGGCTTCCAGAAAGTTTTACCGCAGGGTGCACAAATAGCAACACACACTCGATCAACCTCGAAAAACCAAATCAAAACCCAACGAGGCCTTCACGACAAAGCAATCACAGATTCGTAAATATTTCGGGGCCACCCCATTGAGTACACCATTAACGAAGTTAGTCGACTCGAGACGGACTCAAGGTTTGCGCTAGTGGTCAGAACGATGGGAACCCAAAACTGGGCTTGTCGATACCGCAAAACACTCCGCTTACCTAACGATACAGTGTGCTCCACGACAATCGTAATAAAGCAAAGAAGCATGGCATAAGTACAGATAGTAAATAAAACCTCAAACTAGTTTGTGGCCCCAAGAAATAAGATGAATCAAGCTCGCTCGGGGTCCCATAAGCCTCGGATGTGGATAGCGAATATTCAAGGAACAGGAATCAAGTACTCGGGGTCCCACGGACACAAGTGAGCAGGAAAACCAAATAGCGATATTGCTCACCGTGCCACTTTCATTAGTTATCCCATTACTACTCGTGTTAAGTTGTTTAGGTACCTCGTTATCCATCGACTCACATACCCTACACATGTTGTTCTACGACTCGCATGGCTCAAACAACTCTGTAGTAGTGGCTCATGGGATGGAGGAACAAGCTTGGGGGTTTAAAAGTAAAGGTTATGCAATACTTGGGATTTCAGTTTAATGCAATCGCGACTCAATGATGCAAGAATAAGATAGAGGCAATAGGTACTGTATGTATGCAAGCATGTGGTAGTGCTTGCCTGGCAACTCAGTTGAAGCGAGAGACGGATCTGGTAGTGCTCCCGGTTCTCTTGATATATCCCCGCCAAGGTTCATTCAAGAAGAACCAAACAAACAAGGGCCAACATAAATAAAGTGCACAAGCATATGAATAAAATGCGACAAGCAAACAATCATGCCATGATGAATGATGCACAATTTGCATAGCAATCAAGTAGCATGGCATGGGTGAGGTGTGGAATACAAGAATGAGTCATTTTATTGAGATTTGGCCACATTTTATTGTCATATTAGTTGCTGTATACTATATATTTATATGATGCATGCTGCAACTTAAGTCATGGATAGCATAAACAGAAAGGTCTCGTCGAGCTGATCATTTTAGACATATCATTTGTTAAATTTGGAGTTATAAATCAAAAGTTATTAATTAATTAAGGTGAAGGGCATTTTATTGTAATTTAATTCAACTTGAAATTTAAAGTGTTCAAATAATATTTTGAATGGCATATTTGAAATCCTCACATTTTTCTGATTTGAAAACATATATTATTTGTATTATTTGGAATTATGAATTTAATTTTATTTTAAAGTCAAAATTAGTCAAATTAGGTCAAAGTCAAAGGGTTGACTATTTTAAACCAATTCCGAAAATATTTGATTAAAGATTTGAATTGATATTCAAAAATAAAACATATTTCATATTAAGTTTGAATTCATATTCCAATCCATTTGAAAGTTATGAATTCATTTAGATTTAATCAGATTTGAATTTTGAATTGAATTTGAATAAGTTGGAAAAGATTTGGATTTAAAACAGATCGCAGGAAATACTTTTGTTACTCAGATTGAGCTAGCCATCATCGACATATGGGCCACTATGTCGACCGGGACACACGCGTGAGGAGGGTTTTGTCACCGCAGACTCACCCACCACAAATAATGACAAAGTGCGGCGAGGCGGGCCACGACGACGCTGTCGCCCCGGGCGTGACACGTGTGCGATCCAGTATGCCATGAGTGGAAAACAGCGGAAACCGAGGACCCTTTTGCAAAGTTCCGCACGCTACCGGTAGCGGGGTCGCAGGTTGAGGCGGAAAAAGCCTGGTGTGTTTGCAAATCGACAACGGCCGCTGTCACGGCCGCTGTGATGGTGGATCCGGCCAGGGTTTTGACGACGATGGCGACGCAACCGCCACGAATCTGGCGATGCAAGAATAAAAGATGGAGAGGAAACCTAGCTCTACAAATTCCGTTCAGAGAGCAACTACGGGGAAGGGCCGTTGGGCACGCACGGCGAGATCTGAGGGCGTAAGACGTCGCATTGCCGCCGCGACGCAGCGGTGATCGGGCGACGCTGCAGACGTGAGGTGCTCGACGGGCAGCATGGAGCTACTTGGCGAGGGGAGAGGGCCTTGTCTGGGGGGTTCGTGGACTCACCGTGAGGGCGTCGGTGCAGGAGGATCGGCTCGAGGCGGTCACGATCGTCGGCGGCTGGCACTGCCGGGGTTAGGGTTTGCGTCAAGGCCGTCGGCTGTAGCTCGGCTCAGGCTCCTCCTCGCTATGGGCACAGGCGGCGAGAGGTCTTCCGAGCCTCGACAACCCTAGCTCCTCGCCCGCCTCCTGGATCGATGTGGACGAGAGGGAGCCGACGGTGGTGGCCGGCGTCGGAGGATGGTGGCGGTGGAGAAAGGGAGAGAAGAGGGGAGGCGAGGCAGGGCCTCTGGGTAGATCTGGCGAGGAGGTGAGGCAGTAGATAAGGGGGAGGGGGTAGAGAGCGGGGGGGAGGGGAAGGTGGCGTCGGCCACCTTTTGCCACCTTCTCCCTCACGTGCTCGGCATGGGACCAGGGAGGTGGTGCAAGGACGGGCTGCCAGTGGGTCACCATGAGGCCAGGCGGCAGCTCGAGCTAGGGCCACAGGGCAGGGAGAGAAGAGAGGGGAAAGAGAGGGGGTAGACTCGGGCTAGGTTAGCTAGGGCAGGGGGAGGTGACCATGGGAGAGGGTGGCCGGTGGGGCCAGCTAGGTGAGAGGAAAGGGGGAGTAGATGGGGTAGATCAGATGGTTCGAGCTAGGGCTAGAAGGGGTGGTTGGGTTAGGGTTTTTAATTTAGATTAGGGTGGTATGGGAGATGGTGTTAAGGTTAGGTGATTAGGTGTAGGGTTTAGGGATAGATTATGAGAGAGGGGGGTTTGAGAGAGAGGGGGTAGGTGAGGTTTGGTGTGAAGGTGGATTGGAATTAGGGTTAGCTAGGTTTGATTTCTTTTGTTGACCAAACATTTGATCTCACCCCTTTAGGTAAAACCCAAACAACACCCAAAACAAAACTAGAGGCAAAGGGGTGTAGATGGTGCCCATATTGCATGTGCCATGCAAGGCATCCATAATGCATGTAGGCAAGCAATGGAGCATGCATGGGTGGAGGTGAAAAGAGAGGGAGGTGATGAAAAAGAGATATAGAGGGAGATGATCCACTCCAAGATTCAAATAGAACCAAAAGATGACCAAAGTTGGTGATGGGTGCATGGCCCATGCAAATGCATTAAATGCTAGGTTTTATCTTGTGAAAACAAAATAATATCCCATGGCATTTATTTATTTGCATCCTCCAAAGTTGGAGTAAGGGTCACAAGCAAGAACTTGTAGGATTGGACCCACCCTATCTCTCATGAGCTTGATTAAAACCCCAAAAGAAAAATAATTACAAGCTCATGGATAATGGGATGGTGGAATTGTAAAGTGGTGAAGGAAAGGGTGGTGGAGTCAATAAAAGATATGCCCCCAACTCAACTTGGGCATTTAACAATATATCCAGAACCAAATACAATATCAAGAGGCAAATACAAATAATAATGCATATGAGATAAGAACCAAAACAAAAGGGTTTGTATGATGCCCAAATGCAAGGTGGCATTATGACATGAGCATGATATGATGATGATGCAACAATTATAAGTAGAGAGTAGCCATTATACTACTAGATCAAGTAGCATTACAGTTGTTAGACAAATGGGATGCTACAATTGTGAGGGAAGGTGCGGTGGTTTAACTCACTTTTGGCGAAGGGAAGTGAGCATTGAGATTAGGTGGAAGGGTAGACATCATATTGATGTTAATGTGGTGTAGGAAACTAGTGATAAGTGGAGATTCACGGGAATTTATGGGGAATCGAGGGTAGGTCAGAAGGACATCACTTGCAAATTACTAAGGACCTTGCATGCCCAAAATGATCTTCCATGGCTGTGTATGGGGGATTTCAATGAAATCTTGTTTTCACACGAGAAGGAAGGGGGCCGGCTCGGGCCCTAGGGTGCATGGACGTGTTTAGGAGGGCGCTGGAGGATGTTGAATTGGAGGACTTGGGGTTTGTAGGTAATTGAAGGGATCGCAGCATAGTAAATCAAAAATTTCTACGGATGCGAACGAGAAAGCCAAGATCTAATCTAGGAGATGCAATCAACGAGAGAGGTAGATGAGATGTTCATACCCTTGAAGAAACCACACAGCGGAAACGTTCAACATAACGTGGTTGGTGTAGTCGTACTCGTCGTCTCCTCCTCGCGATTTGATCCGATCCGATCCTACGCCGCAAGTGGCGGCGCCTCCGAGAGATGCACACATACGGTGCCGCGACGTCTCCTCCTTCCTTGGTCCAGCAAGTGGGGTGGAGAGATAGATTGTATCTGCAACACGACGGCGTGGTGCTAATGGTGGAGAATTTCTGCAGCAGGGCTTCGCCTACACGCAGTCGGGAGAGAGAGAGGTGGAGGGCAGCAGCTGGCGGCTAGGGTTTGGGGTGAGGGGAGGGTGCACCCCCAGCCCACCTTATATAGGGGCTGGCCGGACCCCTTGCCCCCTCCTCCAAGCCCTAGGGAGGCGGCCCAAGGGTGGAGTGGGGGGCAAGTCTTCCCCCCTTCTAGAAGGTCTCCTAGGGTTTCCCCTAGGGTTTTGGCCGGCTGGTCCTATGGGGCCTTGTTCCCCCTGGCCCAATGTGGCCAGGGCACTCCCCTTAGTCCCATGCAGGCCTCCGACAAGTGGGGCCACGTTGGTCCCACTCCGGAAGCTTCTAGAACCTTCCGGTACAATACCGATAAACTCCAAAACTATTTCGAAATCCAAAAACTGCTTTCCTTTATATGAATCTTATTCTCCGGACCATTCCGGAACCTCTAGTGATGTCCTGGATCTCATCCGAGACTCCGAACAAAAACTCATAAACTAATTATCCATTCTATCCTAGCGTCGAGGCACGTTAAGTGTGTGACCCTACGGGTTCGAGAATATGCAGACATGATCTTCTATCAATAATCAACAATGGATCTGAAACCCATATTGACTCCCACATATTCATCTATGATCATATCGGATGAACCACGATGCCAGGATTCAATTAATCCCATATATATATTCCCTTCGTCACGCGATATTTTACTTGCCCGATATTCGATCATTGATATCGTCATACCTAGTTCAATCTCGTTCACAGCAAGTACTTTACTCGTTCTGTAATCCGATATCACTTTGTGATTAACTCCTTAAACACGTTCTTGCAAGCGGTGTTCATATCGACACCGAAAGGGGCCCAAGTATATCTCTCGACTGGAGGGACAAATTCCATCTTGATACATACAACCCAACCGGTACTTTCCGATCACCGAGAGACACCTTTATGATCACCCTCACATAGGATGACGTTGATGACCTCAAAGCTTTCTTCCGATACCAGGAGTTGCATTATCTCATGGTCTAAGGAATACAATATTTGACATAGGAAAAGCTTCAAAGATGAACACGATGACATGATCTAATTGCTCTACTTTATTTGGGTCTCATCCATCATATCATTCTCCTAATGACATGACCTCATTATTAATCGACAACTCATGCCTATGGTTAGGAAACTTTAACCATCATTAATCAATGAGCTAGTCCATAGAGGCGCATTAGGGACACAATGTTGTTCATAAACCACAAAAGTATCAATGTTTCCGCTAATACAATTCTAGCATGGAATATAAACTTTATCATGAACAAGAATTATAACAATAACATCTTTATTATTGCCTCTAGGGTATAATTCCAACAGTCCCACTTGCACTAGAGTCAATAATCTAGTTTACCGAAACAATCTAACACCCATGGCATTAAGGTGATGATCATGTTTTGCTCGTGGAAGAGGTTTAGTCAACGGATCTCGATATTCAGATCCGTATGTACTTTGCTAATCTTCGATCTCCATCATATATAATCAATTATATGAAACTTGCGGTTGATGTGCTTGGTATTTGGATGATATCTTGGTTCCTTAGCTGTGCTATGGCGCCAGATGTTGTCACACAATATCTCCAGGGTCCAAGGCACTTGAACCACACCAAGCTCTGATGAAGTTCTGATCCAAACTCCTTCACTTGACGCTTCAGCAGCCATGTATTCCGCTTTCATCAGATCCCACGATCACGCTTTGCTTGCAGTTTCTCCAGCTCACAACTCCTCCATTCAAAATATAAACGTATCCTTTCTGAGATTTAGAATCATCCTTGTCGGTGTCGAAACTAGCGTCGACGTAACCTTTTACGACGAGTTGCTCATCACCTCCATAGACCAAGAACATTTCTTTAGTCCTATTTAAATACTTTAGGATGTTCTTCACGACTGTCCAAAGGTTCCACTGGGATCACTTTGGTATCTTCTCACAACTAAGAGCATTGGACACATCCTGCCTAGTACACAAAGATGGCATACATGATAGAACCTACGGCCGAGGCATATGGCACTTTGCTCATAGTTTCTCTATCGCCATCAGATGGACACCGAGCCTTGCTCAATATCTTACCCGACAACATGGGCACCGAACCTTTCTTTGCCTTATCCATTCTGAACCTTTTCTAACTTTGTCTAGGTATGTACTTTGGCTTAAAGCTATTAGGCGCCTTTGTCTATCTCTATAGATTTTGATGCCTAATATATAAGATTCTCCTAGGTCTTTCATAAAAACATTTGTTCAAATAACTCTTCACATCGTTAAGCATATCAATGTCATTTCCAATAATCAATATGTCATCCACATATAGTACTAAAATGTCACCGAGCCCCACTCACTTTCTTGTAGATACAAGTCAGAGCAATTTGGAACAAATCCAAAGCTCTTGATCACTTGATCAAAACGAAGGTTCCAACTCCGAGATGCTTGCTTCACCCATAAATGGAACGCAAGTTTGCACACCTTATCGCATCCTTAGGATCATAAACCTTCGCTGCATCATATACAACTCTTCATCAATGTTGCCATTGAGGAATGCGGTCTTCACATCCATTTGCCATATTTCATAATCATGAAATGCAGCAATTGCAAATAAAATCCGAATGGACTTAAACATCGCTACGGGAGAGAAAGTCTCATCGTAGTCAACACCTTGAACTTGTCGAAAACCTTTCGCGACAAGTCGAGCTTTATAGACAGTAACATTACTGAAAGGGTATTTTACCCTATGTTATTTTTGGTTGACAATGACACCATGGTTAGAGTGGACTAATGCTATTTCTAGTGTCTTACATAGGTTCTAGTCCAATGCTGTGATGAAATTTTATCGGAGACCCCCCCATTTTGATAATGAAGCTTCGCAGCGGAGTTTTCCCTTTTTATGTAATTTGAGTCCGGTTAGGAGCTTCGCACTATTAAGAGGGGTTCTCTCGATGAGCTTGTTGGGGATGATCACCTAAGCCATATACACATTCCTTTCTCCTACCTAATCCATCACCAAAGAGAGAAGAGAAGAAATCATATCCACCAGAGCCTTTTCTGCAGATCCGGTTTTCAGACCGGTTGGACCGGCTCCCAGACCGGACCGTCCGGTGTCAGAATCGGAAATCCGGACTCAAACCGGGTTCTCCGGTTTACTCACTCCGAATCTATACGAGTCTGGGTACTAAGAGCAGTTTAGGTTTCGGTCCGGTTTTCCGGGCTGTGGACCGGACTGTCCGGTGTGTGGACCGGACCAACCGAACTTAAAACCGGACCTTGCATTTTTGGCTCAAAACGGCTAGTTTTTCTCCTTGAGTATGAATATCCCTTCTTCCAGCTTGAGTAGGTTAGGCATTCAGTTTATATCATTTCTTGAAGCTCTCTCTCTCTCTCTCCCCATTGTTGAAACACAAAAGCTTGAGGATCTCCCATTCTACCCAACCAAATCCAAATCCCTTTGGTAGAAATGAAGAGGAGGTCTGTAGGGGTCCCAACCTAATAAGGTAGAGTCCTCCTGTGTTTTACAATGCTAGTCCCTGGATCAATAGCTAGCATCCACAGTTAAGATGTAATATCAAGAAACAAAGGTCATAATATAACTTTATAACCAGGAAAACATAATTTTATTACATCATACATAGCTCATATGGCTATTACATTACATTGCAGCGGAATAACAATAAGTATGGGTCCATCATCTTCAAAGTGCCACAGGCAGATGTTGGTTGTAGACTTTGTAATCCTAAACAATCAATCTTCACTAAAATCAATCAAACCTGCAACATACAAGTTACAGCCACAAGGGTCAATACATTTGAATTGTATTGGCAAGTGATACTATGTAGTATAGTGGAATCTATCATCTACATGCATTTGGCTAAGTGGAGTTGAGGCTTGCATTGCTCAAAATAGATTTTTCTTATCATTTTGAAAATACTAAGTTTTGTTTTGACAAATCATTTCCCAAGGCATCTATCAATCAAAGATCGAAGATCCTTTCCAAGGCATCCACCAATCAAAGACTCAAGTGCTTGGCAAAACCATTTTTCTCAATCAAAGATTTCAAGATCCTTGTACCAAGCCATCTCTCCATCAATGATTGAAGAATTCAAACAACCCTTGTTCAAACCACAAGATTTTAATTTAGAAATTGGAATGATGAGATTCTTGATTGTTTCCATGTATTGATGCTCAAATTGTCCTTACTGTGACATGGCTAAGTACTTAGATTTTACACTCTGCAGAGGTGGAGCACTTTACCCACAAGACTTGGTTTCCCAAGACAAAATCTTTCAAGCCTTCCTTAGACCAAAATGGACGCTCCAACCTATCAAACACTACCACCCACTGTCCATTTGGCTAAGTTCTTGCAACCTATATGATCATGGCAGAGCCCATATTGCCAAGTGGTTGCACTTGAAGCTTCTCAACATTTGACATCTCAAATCCTTTGATTCTGGGTGGCATTCCACAAGTGAGATACACAATCCAAGACTATGGCATTGTGAACCACTCAACCATTCTCCACCAAGCAAGCCCATTCCACCTGTGATTCATTAACTTAGTTGTTTTATTAAACAAAACTTAAGTCCTCAGACTTAGAATATTTTTCCATAGTGTGAATATATATTCCACCCATGTTTTCTATTAGCTAGGCTAAGATTGGTAGTAGTAGGAATCTTAACTTAGGAAAATCCTACTAAGGATTCATCTACAAGGTTTTCCTATAGCAAGATCTATACTTAGCAAAATTCATGCAGGTTTACTTAGCAAAATCACTAATGCATAATAAAAGTAATGGCATAGAAAGTATGTAGCATCACTTGCCTTTTTGGTAGAGTATAGGTTCACTTCTTGATCTTTGCAACAATCACACTCTTCAAGTCACTACAATCCATCAAGCAAGGCACAAACTCAATCTACCAATCAAGCAAAACAACACACATAAATAACAAAGTCAAAGAAATGCATGCAAGCATGCCAAGCTTTGTTTTGTTTGAAAAGGTGGTCCCTAGTGGGTCATATTCATTTGGGTACATCTAATGGTCATTTCCTAAAGTATTCAAGTCATTTGCAAAAGGTTTCACTTTTAAACCATTTTCAAAACAAGGTGTTATTTTATGTGGTGTAGAAATATTTTTACTAAGGCATTAGCCCATAGGGTTCACCAAATGAGTTGCTATTGCAAAACTTGGTGTTTTTGGGTCAATGGGTTTGGTCCAAACCATCTACTCAAAGTTTTCTTCCCATAAACATTTTTATAATAAAATCAATAATTTTATTTGGCTAGAAATGGACTAAACTAATTAATCCATTCCAAACTTTTCCAAATTCATTTTCCAAACCATGGGTTGGTTCCTAGGGTCAGTAAGGTCACAACAAACCAATTTGCAAAAGTTTTATCCTTAAATTCAATTTTAAACAATTTTTATACTCTAAACATGCATACAAATGAATCTGCAAATTCAAACAAGCTAACAGCTACTATTTGCTAAACTAAGGGTAGGGTTGGTTAGGGCTTGTTCTCCTGAATTCATTGATATAAAATTTTTCAAATTTGGACATGTGGTTTGAAAGTTATAAGGATTTGAAATTGGCTTTTAAATCTGGTTTCAAAAATCTGTTTTATAACATCTCCGCCACGGTTCCAGATCTTATTGGCTCATAACGGTTCGGTAGGATCGCGTGATGTGGACCGCAGGATTTAAGTGGGAGTGTGCAGATAACGAACGTTCAGTTTAAGTGATCTATCGTGCATAGGATCTTGATCTAACGGCTCACATCGACGCTTAAATCAAGGCGTCATGGCGGGCTACCGGCCATGAGCGCCTGGTGTGGTGACGCTGTCGATGTGGAGGAGAAGAAAAGAGGATGCTCACCGAGTTCGTGAGGTGACGCTGATGCTCAACTCGCTTACGGTTTGTCAGGGGGTGCACTGGGTCGAGCTTGATTGCTCGCCGGAGTTGAAGACAACGTCGGGCGTGTCAGGTGGTTGTCGTGGACGAGGATAGGGAGCGCCTTAAGACAAACGGAGGGTACGGTTAGGTTCGTAAGAGAGAGGCGAGTATGTGTGCATCATCGAGATGAAGCGGCCGATGTTACCCGGAGGACTCGCCGAGGCGCGACGCGGCGGATCGGTGGTTGTCGTTGGCGAGGCTCAGAGGTGCCCGCGGTCAAGTGGGTGGTACGGGGAGGAAGGTCTGGGAGTGGGGAAGCTTCCAGGGTGCTCGGGGAGGCTCGGGGTCGTGTGGGTTGGTCGGATTTTGGCGAGGAAGGTCGTCGGAGACAGAGGAGGTATCTGGCAAAATTCTTCGGCCTGGGGGCGTGCTCGGGGAAGGAAGCAGAGGGGAAAAGAGGAGGACGTGCTGGTGTTTAAAGGGGCGTGGTTATTACGAGAAATCAAAGCCTCCTTCACGCGCAATCAATCGCCGGAGTAACTCACTGCAACGGTCCGGCGACGGTGATGGGGATACGCACCTCGGTCATTCCCACATCGCACTACTTACCTGCTCAGCGGGACGTTTCCGACTGGCCCAAGGGCTGGCGAGTGGGCCTGCATAACGGCGAGTGGATCAAAGCCCAGCGAGGTACCAAAGTATCGAAGTTGAAGGCCCAAAGTGAGATAGGCCCAATGGACTAGGTTGAATGATTACCAAGTTGTAACCAAATCGGTTGAGATATGTAAACCCTAGGGAGGTGAGCTTATATAAACCTCCCTATGGGGTGAGTAGAGACACGCCTCATACACCAAGCAACTCGCCGCCTAGTCGCCGAAGTTCGCCCATTGTAAACACCTCCATAATACAATCTAGCAGAGTAGGTCTTTACCCTCCGGGGCCCAACCGGTAAACCCTCGTCTTTGCCTCATCTCGCACCGCAGATGGCTGGCCGCCTTGCCCTTCGTTCTACTACTCGCCGATTGCAGATCTCGCCGTGGTCATTCCCACGATGGCGCCCACCGGGCCTGGCCGCTGGCCGTGTTCGCGGGCGAGATCCAATCTGCCCATCAACGAGATCGCCACCGCCGCATGATAGCGATCGGCGAGATGCTCCAGATCTTGCCGAGCAGCTACGCCCCGGCGCGACCCGTCACATACGCGTGATCCCGCCATCGGCACGATCGGCCTCTTCGCCGGTTTCACCGACGCCATCACCTCGGAGGACTGCCAGATCCGCGAAGTCGCCACCACACGATCGGCTCCGAGAGCCGATCCGACGATCCACCGCCTCCGAGTACAACTCGCCCACAACGCGGGCCGAGAACTCAGCGGCCGCGAAGACGCCTCACCGACGACGCCGACTGGCGACCCGGCCACCGCCGATCCATCATCATGGCCTCGTCTGCTGGCTCCATCGCCCGTCTCCAACGGGAGATTTCGAGGACCCTCCATCCTCGGATCTTGGTCGACCCGGGTCGGAAAATTCCGTCGACCTCCATGACGGTGCCGGCCGCCACGCATGACCTACATGGCCACCGCACCGATCCGCCGGAGGACCCTTTTCTCCACCCGATCCTCCTAACGCCACGGCGACGGAGGTCGAGGAACTCCGCTGAAGTTGGCGGAGGCAAGACGAAGAGCAGCCGAGCGCCGAAAATTTCGCCGAAAGGTGACAGGCAGAACCGCCACGCTACCACCAGCAGCGGATCAGTCACGCTGAACCCCACCGGCCCAGGCGCTGAACTTCGACGAAGAACGACCAAGATAGCCGAAAGGCGATCCGCGAGAACGCGCCACCAGAGGAAGCAACCGCCCGCCAGATCGACGGCGATGGGTGC
This sequence comes from Avena longiglumis, assembly GCA_030063025.1. NCBI lineage: Eukaryota > Viridiplantae > Streptophyta > Magnoliopsida > Poales > Poaceae > Avena > Avena longiglumis. The sequence goes on from CP125975.1 coordinate 541,501,383, forward strand.
CCCACCACCACCCAACCGCACCCTCCTGTGGACCAGCCGGATAGTCGTCTCCTCACGGGAGCGAGACGCTAACGGCCTCCCACCGTTTCCACCCCCGATGGATAACCTCGGCAGCCGAGCAGCACCGATAGCATCACGCACCGGCGACGCGCTTACAAATCCAAGACGTCAGGCCCTACTCGCGAAGGCCGTGGAACAGCAAAGCAGCGCCGACCGCAAGGGCGTAGTATACTCGCGCTCCTGAAGGTGGCGGCTCAAGCGGCCGCCAGCGGTGGCAAACACCCTCAATTGCCCGCCGCCAGAGCCACCGCAGCTAACGACCCGACGCGGCACTTCCACCAACGATCCTGTGCCGGGCGACCAACTTCGCCGCTAATGGAGAGCCAATCGACGCCGCACTCACATCATCAACAACCAAAATCGCGCGCGACGCCAGCCCGACGACTTATGCAAGACGCCTAACTACTCGCCGATGGCGAGCCTATGGGATCGCCACCGACTAGGGCCTAAGTGCCGGACCAATGATCCGAGGTAAAAGTACCCACCAACTTCAAGGCGCCAAAGGAGATCGAAAAATACGACTCAGACGACCCCGCCGTCCGCTCGACACATACCTCATGGCAATGGGGATCGCGGGTCACACCGACCTACGCCGCCTGCTACCTCCCAATCGATGGAGGGACGTGCAGGCAATGGATCAACACGCCCCCGTGACGATCGACTCACGGGAGGAAATGCGAGACGCCGTCAGCACTTCGAGTGCTCCTACACCCGCCACCACCATCGAGGACCTAGAACGATGCGCCCAGGGACCCGCGAGTCGACCCGCAATGGGTCCAACGGTGGCAAGAGCTCGCATAACGCGGTCGGCATCCACCCGGACACCGCGATCCATTGCTTCAAAACCTCGTGCCGCTACGAGCCTCTAGTCGCCAAGCTCAAGCGACACGCCCGCACACTCGACAAAATCCCCGACCTCCTCGAGATCGCCAAACGGTACGCCGAGGAATATCCCAACCAAGACGTCGACGACGAGTCCGGAGGGCAACGCCAAGACGGGCGGTAACGACGGTGGCCGAACCGACGATACGCATAGCTGCACTCGCCACAGTGCAAGCGCCGCGAACGACGGGCGAAGTCGACTTCGCCAACGCTGGGCACGCATAACGCGACCCAAGAGCTACCGCCGTGACGGAGGGCAACGACGCGACGGCGGGAACTACAAGAACAAGCCAAGGTTCGATCCCACGGCCCTCCTTAACCAACCATGTGCGGTTCACAGCAGGGAAGGAAAGCCCGCCACGCACACCACCGCGGACTGCCACGCCCTCGTGGAGATCGAGAAGGCACGCCACGCTGGAAGACACCGACAACGACTCCGAAACGGCGGAAAATTCGCAAAGTAGCCGCTCGCTCCATACCTTCACTGTGCTTCAACACGGCGAGAAGAAGGTCATCGCCCGCGCCGCCGCCAACGCGGTGGCCCAAACAGACGCCCCCAATTCCTCAACCGGTCGGAACAGCCCATCACCGAGCCGCAAGACCACTCGCCACGCATCGAGTACCGGGACGAGTCGCCTTGGTGGTCAAGCCCAAGGTCGACCATCTGGCTCCCCAAGACATCGATGGACGGCGGCAGCTCCATCAACATCCTCTACCTCGACACCTTCAGCGGCGCGGCTCCCGCAATGGCGATCGAGACCACCCACACCACGTTCCACGGCATCGCCCCGGAAGGCGTACCGATCGGCAAGGTCACGCTACCCGTCACCTTCGCACTCAGCGAACTTCCGCGACCGAGCGGATCGCCTTCGAGCTGGTGCCATTCGACAGCCCTTACCATCGCGGCCCTAGGGCGCCAGCGTCGCCAAATTCATGGCGGCGCCCACCACGCCAGACAACGCGATGAAGCTCCGGGCCATGCGGAGTCATCACCATCAATGGCGACCCGACATGGCCGCCAATGCGAGGCCAAAGGAGCCGAACTTCGACGCCGCCATCATCGCAGAAACTAATCACGCCGACGAGCTCGCCAAATACGCGAGCGGGGTTAACAACGACGACCCCACGATACTCAAGAAGCCAAACTCAGAGGGCGCAAACACCTCAACCTTCGAGGCTACGACGCACACCCGCACCGTTGAGCTGGTCCCAGCGACTCCACAGACGGTGACGATCGGACAGGCATGAGCCCAAAGATAGGAAGGCGTGCTCATCGAGTTCCTCCGTGAGAACAGGGACATCTTCGCATGGAAACCCTCCGACATGCCCGGTGTCCCTAGGGAGCTCGCTGAGCACAAGTTAACGCCGACCCCAAAGTGCGACCGATCAAGGTCGCCACGGCCCTTCAACGAAGAACGCCGGGCAATCGCCGAGGAAGTGCAGCGCCTACCGGCTGGCTTCATCCGCCAATTAAATACTCCAAGTGGCTGGCAAACCCAGTCCGGTCGAGAAGAAGAACGGGACCGGAGAATGTGTATCGACTACACAAACCTGAATACCGCCTGCCCAAAGGAGATTCGTCCTCCCGGATCGATCGATAATCGATTCCACCGCTGGTTCGAGTCGTTGTGTTTCCTCGACGCCTACCCGGTATAACCAGATCAAAATGGCTGTCGAGGACGAGGAGAAGACGGCGCTCATCACGCCATTCGAGCCTTCGCTACACCGCCATGACCTTCGGCCTCAAGAACGCCGGAGCAACCTACCACGGCATGCAAGAATGCCTCGAGCCAAATTGGCCGCAACATCCACGCTCACATCGACGACGTGGTGGAAATCCGCCGCCAAGGCGACCTACTCACGACCTAGCGAGACCTTCGCCAATCTGCGAAGGTACAAGATAAAGCTCAATCCAAACAAGTGCACCTTCGCGTACCGGCAACCATCGGATACCGTCTCCAAAAGAGGGATCGAGGCAAACCCAACGAAGATCGACACGATCGCCTCGGCTAAGAAACCCGAGCTCGCGATGTCCGAAGCTGGCCGGGCGTAGCGGCTCTCGCCGTTTCATCGCCGGGCGAAAAGGCGATGCCCCTATACCGCCTCGATGAAGAACCCCACCTTCCGGGGACAAGGAGGGACGACGCGCCCGCGACCTCAAAAGGTGCTACTCGCAGACCACTACTCGCCGCACCACCGACAAAGAGCCCATGCTGGTTTACGTCAAGCGTCCGAACGTCGTCGGCCAGTAATGGTCGTCGAACCACCAGGAAGGAAAGGAGCGCCCGTCCAGGCCGTGTACTACATCAGCGAGGTCCTCACCGAGTCGCCAAGACAACTTCCGTGGAGCACCCGATCACGGCCGCCTCAGACCACTACAAGATATCATCCGCAATCGCGAGGCGACGACGGGTCGCCAGTGGGCCGTCGAGATCGGCCCACAACATTAAACACGAGCCACGGCGATTAAGTCGCAGCACCGCACTTCTCGCCGACCGGGAGGAGGCCCAGCCTGAGAAGCCGCCGTACCTCCATTACATGGAGCCTCGCACTTCGACGGGTCCAAGAACGCGACGGCGCAGAGCGGATAGTATCGACCTCACCAAAGGCGACAAGCTCCGCTACATCCTCCGCCTCAATTCACGCCCGCACCAACAACATGGCTGAATACGAGGCCCTACTCCACGGCATGCGAGCCGCAAGGAGATGAGCGCCAATCGCCTTGATGCTACGGAGACTCCGAATCGTTGGGTCAAGTCGCCGCACCGCGACGCCGTCTCCCTACCATGGCGGCGCATCGCCAAGAGGTGGACAAGGTGGGCGGCCACTTCATCGCTACTCCGAGTGGATCGACAGAGGAAAACGAGGAGGCCGACGCCTCTCGCATCGGGTCGGCTCGACCGCACCACCTGCCGCGTGTTCCTCGACACCATCTTCACGCCATCAGTCTCTCCCCCGAAGGAGATCGACATCGGAGTCCCGCTCCAACCAGAGGCAGCCTTGGTCGCACTCATAACCGAGCCCGACGATTGGACCAAGCCCTACATCGCCTACCTGGAAACTGGCACCCTGCCAGCAGACGAAACAAATGCTCGAATGATCGCTCGCCGATGCAAGTCTTATACCATCATCGACGGCGAGCTACACAAGCGCAGCGTCACCGGAGTATTCCAATGTTGCCCAACCACCTGAAGGACGCAAAATCCTCCACGACATCCACTCAGCGATCGCGCCATCACGCCGCCGCCGCTTCCTCGGTCGCCAAGGCCATGCGACACGGCTTTATCGCCCACCGCACACACGCCGATGTGCCGACATCGCCCAGCGGCGCGCCGATGCCGGCACGCCAATCGACACACGCATCGAGCTCGGCGCCAAAACAATCCCCATCACCGCCATTCGCTGTGGGGCATGGACATGGTCGGCCCTTCAAGAAGGCCCTCTGGTTACACCCACCTGCTGGTCGCCGACAAGTTCACAAAGTGGATAGAGGCCAAGCTCCGGAAATGCGACGGAAGACCGCCACCAAGTTCCTACGCTGAGCTCATATACCGCCACGGGTTCCCCAACAGCATCATCACGGACAACGGCACAAACTTCCAAGGAGCAATGGCCGAATTTTGAAGAACACCACATCCGCTCGACCAGATCGGTCGCACATCCGGAATCCAATGGCCAGCGGAACGGGCCAACCAAAGCATCCTCCACGGCCAAGCCGCGACTCCAAGTACCACTCGAGCGCACCGGATGCTGGGTTGACGAGCTCCTCCGTCATCCGGGAATCCGCACCTCGGTCAACAGGTCGACGGGATTCACTCCTTCTTCATGGTCTACGGCGCAGCGTCATGCCCACCGACCTCGAACACGACTCGCCGCGGTCGCTCACTATACGGAGGCAACGAGCTGGCCCGCCAAGACGGGCTCGACCAACTCGACGAAGCACGCGACCGCCCGATCGCGCACCACCATCTATCGGCAAGGACTCGCCGCTACAGCCGACGGGTGAAAACCCGCACCTTCCGTGAAGGCGAGGTGTTACGCCGATCCAGACAAGAAGGGCATGCACAAGCTCTCCTCCGTGGAAGGCCCGTCGCCATTGGGCGCCAGACCGCAACGACGCTACTACCTCGTCGACGTCTGGGGACGGCGAACTCGACGTCAGCGGCCATGGAATGTAAACCTCCTCCGAAGTTCTACTCCTAGAACCCCACACATGTACTCTCCAGTCGCTATGAATAAAAGAAACGGTTACCGCAAAATTGCCTACTCTCCATGCCTTGTGCCACTCTTTTCGTAATTAATGGCGTCATGCTAAAATACGTAAGTCAACCCTTGGTACGGATCGACACGGCTAAGTAGTGCGATGAGAGCACCGAGTCATTTTAGGTCTCGTGATCGCACTTAAAAACGCCAATCCGAGCCCCATCGAGTCGCTTAGCTCGACTGGTTTTACGAACCAAGACAATCGTCCTCGCTTCACAATGCGACCACGGTCCTCCGCATCCTCGGCGTAGCGACTCGAACGGCTAAGTACCACGCCGGGACGAATACCGATCGCGATCGGACGAGAAACGCCAAGTAAGAGAGCACGCCTAGGACTCGCCATGCGACTGACCCAACGGGCCAGGCAGGAGTGACGCGCTCACACCAACGCGCTCAGTCCTCAACCACCCTCGAGTCGCGCCTTGAAATACCAAGTACCACGCTCGGGGACTCGGCCAGCCGGCCCCGTTCGCGTACGGGAAAACGGTAAAGTACAGAGCACTCAAGGGAGTCGCCTTGTGACTGGCTCTCCGAGCTCGGGCGAGTCGACTAAAACCAACAACACACATGATAAACAACAAAACATCATATACAAGGTGAACCCCACAAAAGGGCGGACGCGCTCGGGGACTTACCCAAAATCAATCCAAAACATGCAAACAAATAGCAAAATGAACACAACGTTCCATTCAATCGCATATCGCATTGTCTTACATTACAAAATATGCCTACTCGGCAGAACTGCTGCTAACACATTTAGGCAAACTACACTACTGCAGAAGCTGACGACGAGGCGCCAAAGATCCGGCGCCACGGATGAACGCGGTGTACGGGTTTGACGGATACGTCCACCGCCCGCCATCGCCGAGCGGAAAGGCTGCTCAACCTTGAAGTCGCGATGCGCGGGGTCGCTCGGGCTGACGACCGCTTCGGTAAGGAAGGAGGTCGCCCATCGCCCGCACGCGGCCCGAGTACGCGTCACGTTCTGCAGCTTGAGAACCTCGGACGGATCCACCGCCCGTCGATGAAGGGTACCCACTCGTCACATCGTCGAGATCAAGTCCCGGGGAAGTGGGCGAGTCCAAGGCTCATATCGTCGACGCTCACGAAACGCCGACCGCGTCATGAACTCTACGATCATGGCGCCTTCTCCAAGTACTCCCACACCTCAACGAGGTCACCGAATAACCTCGATTGGCGACATCTCTTGAGGTAGGCGCGGATGGTGTCGCCGATACGCCGAGTCGACGAGCATGCTTACGCACTCCTCGCGTCAAGAGAGTTCGCTTCTTGGCAGCCAATAACACGACCTGCGAAGAAGACAAGTATGAGTACCATGGAAACCACAAACAATACAATCAAAAGACAGGAAGACGCACTCACCAAGCAATGGGCGGGCGAGCCCGTGATGAAACTTTGAAGCGATGTGTAATCGCCCAAGCTCAATGAGGGCTTCACGCCTTCGGTCGTCCTCCGCGGCGCAATGGCGGCCTTCGCCTGCTCGCGAGCTTGCTTCTTCTTTTGCCTCCCGCATTCGCGCCGAGGTCGGCGATCTTACGCTCGGCGGTGCCTAACGCACCGCACCGTCTCCATTCTCTAGGGACAAGCTCTGGCGAGCCACCTCGCTGCGCAGCAACAACCTGAAGCTCCTTGTTGGCTTTACGAGAGCGGCGGTTCCTTCTCAAGACGCCGCCGCAGCCAATCGCTCTGCCGACTCCAGCTGCAGACCCTGTACATCTTCAAAGTCAGCACACATGAAAATTTCCGAGTGCCCACCCGCTAAAATTTAGCGGGTGCGCACTCGGGGACTGGCAATCACGAAAATTCTTCAGTTCCCACCCGCTAAAATTTAGCGGGTGCGCACTCGGGGACTGGCGACCACGAAGATTCCTCAGTGCATACCCGCTAAAATTTAGCGCATATGCACTCGGGGACTGGATTTGAAAGTACAAAGCAAGTAATTATAAGAATCAAGCCGCTGCTAAGCACCGACCTGATCCTCGGGGACTGGAGGTACCTGGATGGCCGCACCAAGCATGTCGTGAAGTTGTACCGCCCACACGACGTTAGCGCGCCGGGCGCAGCCCGCGACGTTGGTCGGTTTCAGCGTCGGTGGTCTCGAGCGGGCTCGGGTCGCAGCCACTCGCCGTGGCCGCCTTGGTCACGAACGGGAAGGTAGCAACGAGGCGCCCAAGGAAGTCGCTTCTCCGCCGGGCAAGGAACGCCCTCCTCGTGGACGCGTTGCCTCCATCGGGTCAGCCGCGCCGCCAGCGTCATCGAGACGGCGACGATGTCGCCGCCTTGGCCTTCTTGCTGCCTTCCGCTGAGGCGGCGACTCGTCACTTTTCCTCTTGCGGAAGGGTCTTCCTCGCCAGCGTGAGGATACTGGCCACGGTCGGGTGACCCATCTTTTCACTCCGTCCCGCACATTGAGTCAAATCAATAATGGACAATCAAAGTACCAAAGGAAAATAAGGAATGCCGAATGCACTCACTTGGCGATCGAATAAAGCGCAGCCTGCAAAGGCCACCGGTTTTCCAGTTCAGGCCTAATCGGCGACTAAGCCCAGCCCGGACGCCGGGGCCCGATGACGGCTTCTCGATGTTGACGTAGCGGTTGGCGCCTTGGCGGCGGCCTCTCGTGAGTTGGGGCCACCGCGCCGAACTTCCTGCGGGCGAGGCCACCGCGCTGGGACCTCCTTGCGAGGCGAGGTCGCCACGACGAGCCTTCCCAGCCCGGAAACCGACGCGAATGGCGGAGGCAGCGAGGCCAGCGGAGCTTCAGAGAGGGCATCTAGCGCGTTGTCGCTGCCGCGGCTGTCACCGCCGAGCTCGAGCATCGAGCTGCTCGTTGAGTGTGGCGGAGAAGCCACCTTCTGACCGTCTTCGCCTTCCTTCTCGGGGGCCTCGCCTCCTTCTTCTCCTTCTTCTTCTTGGGGAGCACCGACGCGCGAGGTGGTCTCGGGAGTTCGTCATCGCCATGACGCCGAGGCTCCTGCCGCCGATCTCACCGACGCGTTCCATGGTCTTCGGCCGGTGGGGCAATCTCCTCTTCGACTCGTCCTCGCCCTCGTTACCCTTGGCGGGAGGCGACTCGCTTGTGTCTGGGCGGATGGCTCGGGGCTCTTGCCGGGCGGGTGGTAACCACCCTTCCACCACTTGGAACAATTGCGTCAAACACGAAACAGTTAGAGTTACCGCGATCGCACACGCCACATCGCGAACAAGATAAACGATTACCGGAGCCGGACGCTCATGTGTAGGGAGGCACCCACCGCTGGCGTCCACGTATGTCGCTTGGGTGATCTTCTTCCGAGAGGTAATCCTCCGCTTCCACTTTCGGCGAGGCAGGCTTTCCGTCGGGTCTCTCGCCCGTACTGGTACATATAATGATCGCGTTGGGCGAGCGGAACGAGCCATCGCCCAAGCCAACAGTTGTACCGGTTTACCGTCTGGAGCCCTTTCTTCTTCAGACCACGGATGGTCTGGAGCATCTCGTCGACGACCATCCGCTGGTCATCGGGGAGCTTGCCGACCTGGAGATGGCGTGGCTCGGAACGATTAGCCGAGTACCGCGGGATCGCCGCTTCGTCCTCCGGAGTCGCCTCGGTCACGTAGAACCATGACTTTTTCTGCCGCTTGCGCTTTGGCCGGGCACATCGGTCAAGAAGGAGGCTTTGGATTTGAGTTGGAAAGTCAAGCCGCCTGCTAGCATTGGGCCGCCCGCCTCGCGTTGATCCGTCCATGGAATGATCTTGCCACGAGGGGAAAATAGGGCGGCAGCAAGTAGCACTCGCAGAACGCCACGAAGATGGCGAGCTGCCGATACTATGGGGACCCGCATCCGAGGGCTGGATCCCGTAGTAGGCTCCGGAAGAACAAGGATGTGGGGAACCCTAACCCCGCCGAGGTGGCTAGTGAAGGCATTTAACTCTCTCTCGCGGGTTGGGGTGGTTTCCGGCCGCGATACGCCAGCAGCCGCTCAGATTCCGGCCTCCTCGAGGCCACCATACCGGTGCATTTGGATCTACCCCAAGGTTCGGTGGAGAGGGCCATGGCTGAGGTTCTGTTCGGAGGTCGGAAGATTGCGGGTCGATTGGATCGCGGAATCAAAGGAAGGAAGATGTGCGTACTCGGAGAAAATGGTGGGCGGTTGGCTTTACGATAGCCTACCATTCCTCTTATATAATGGGAGTTGCCCGCCAAGTCAGGGGGCCGTTACCGCGCGATGATTACGCCAGAAGTTACCGCCAAGTCAGGGGGTCTGGTTGGAGACGATGAACAGGGAGGGGTGGGGCCGTTGCGTCAGTGGGAAAAAGGGGAAAGGAAGAGGTCCACCTGTCAGTTGCTTTGTGGGTTTTAAAATTAGTGTGAAACGTTTTCTCGCGGGAATGAGGGCTGGGCTGTTTCCTGGGCTTGTTGGGCTGGAGTTGTTGGGTCTGTCCACTTTCATTTTTTTATACTGTATCCTTTTCTTTTTATATTTCTGAATTCTGTTTTGAATTTCCAAACAAATAAATCACACCCAAATCAATTCAAACAATCATTCAGCTTTGTAATTTTGAATTTGATCAACATTCCCAAATTCCAGAATAAAATAATATTTTTATATTTAATTTAGGATCCATTTAACAATTACATAAAATGGATCTTTAGTTAAAAATAGGGTTTGATTTATTTAAATAAAATTTCCATTTGAAATCCAAATGTTTTCAAAACTAAATCAGTAGGTTTTATTTGGAAATAAAGAATATCTGGAAAACTGGTTTAAAATAAAATAATCCTTTTACTTTAGGGTTCATTAATAATTATATATAATGGGCTTTAGTTATTAAATCATATAGAGTTTGATTTTATAATTAAAATCTTTATCGAACCTAAATATCTTCAAAACCAAATTAGTGGGTTTTATTTGGGAAATATAGAATACTTAGAGATTTGTTTTAAAACAAAATAACCTTTTATTTTAGTATCCATTATTAATTATTATAATAGACTTTCATTATTAAATCCAATAGGATTTGTTTTATTGAGATATTTATTTTGAAATCTAAAACAAAGCCAAAACACTTTAGTTGGTTTTATTAGAGAATATAAAATACTTGGAAAACCTATTTAAAATAATTTAATAAGTTTTGATGTTTTAATTAAAATGGTAAAACCTTTTATTAAATAAAGTTGGATAATAAATTCTTATTAATTTATTTAAATCAACTTTTGCTATTTTTATTCAAAACAAAATGTTTTAAATCCAAAGCTTGGCCAAGTTTTTATTTTGGCTTTATAAAATAATCCTTATTTGTAAAACTTCTATTTCATTTGAAAACAAATCCTTTCATTTAATTGTTTCAAAATAGTATTTCCAAATGTTTTTATTTTCCTTTTATTAAATGTTTATCTTTTTAAATCCCTTTAAGTTTATTTTAATTCAAATGGGTTTGAAGTTCCAATTGAATTCAAAAAGTTTCTTCTGGCTCTGAAAATCAAACAAAGTTCTATTTTATTAATTTATTTTCACATTACAAGATTTGGAAAATCTTGGGATGTGACAGGGTACCACCCTTAAAATAAATCTCGTCCCGATATTTGGGGAGGCTAGGGTTACAAGCAAGTTCAAAACAACTAGGGTACTACCACCCTTAAAATTTTTCAAACAAAAACTACATATTGGCCTTCTTGGGATCCTGGAATTTCTCTACGTTAAACCTTTGCTTTATTCCTATGCTTGACTCATGGACCAAGGTTGAGATCCTTCATAGACTTGTTTAACTTGTTCTCCATCTTTTCTGGACAATTGCTTGCATAGTGGCCTAGTTCCTTGCATTTGAAACACATCACTTGGCTGATATCTTTCTTTTCCTTTGGTATCATTGCTTTTTGTTTGTTTCTTTGGTTCTTCTTCTTTTCTGGGCATTCATTGGCATAGTGTCCCATCTCTTTGCAATTGTAACACTGCAATTGGCTTATGTCTTTTTTCTTCTTTTTGGGTCTCTCCAAAGCTAGGAGTTCTTCTAGTTCATGTTCTTCATAGGTGGGAGATCTTTCTCTCTTCTTGAAGCATTGATCTTCATGTTCCTTGGATGAATGATCCTTGTCTCTAAAAATATTGTTATCTTTGGTCACTTCTAGATCAGCATCTTTGTTATCCTTGTTGTCATTAGCTCCTTGGGAAACATTTTCTCCCATGTTGATCATTTGAGTAATGAGTCCTTGCAACAATTGGGATTGAAGTTTGAAAATCCTTTGTATGGCTGGGTCTAGTCCATTGTTGTTGGCTAAAAGCTGAGTTGTCTCTTGGCTCAACTGGTTTTGGGTTGCTATAAGTTCCTTCATGCTGTCAACTTGGTTGTCATCAACCTTGATGTTGGAGCCTCTTGGAGAAGTCATCTGTTTGGGTTGAAGGGAGATTAGAGTAGGCAAGATATTTCTAAGGAATTATTTCTAATCACACACATCACAATTCACACAAGCTATATGCATGCAATCACAAACCAAACATTCACAAACAACCTTGCACTCAAACAACAGGGTTCAAGCACATACTTAGGCAACAAAATACATAAGTTGGTGGTTCTGTTTAGCCAAAACATGGTGGTCTATCTATATGGTTCACTTGTGTTCTTTCCTTCCTTCTTGGTTGATCCTTCTTGCATGAGATCATGGTTTCCTTGAGACAAACTCTTGGTTACAATACTTCAAAGTTGTTGATGGTTCCTTCTTATTTTGCATTCCCTCAGTCTCTAATTCTTAAGTAAGATTTCCTTGTCTCACTTGTGGTCCTTAGTAGTTTCCATGTTGGAAGTCCTTAGAGTTGAAGAAGTTGAAGAAGTCCTTTGCACATGGTGTAGTCTTTGGCCATGGGGTAGGTTGTTCCATCAAGTTGAAGAAGAAGAGTGGTAGAGTTGAAAACAAAATGGTTGAGGAAAGAGTTTACAAGTGTTTTTGTAAATAAGTTTTGGATCAAAATATAACTCCTATTTTTCTAAGGGTTTTTGTCCAATCCTAGGGTTTACAAATCCTACAGGCAACACAATGCTCTGATACCATCTGTAGGGGTCCCAACCTAATAAGGTAGAGTCCTCCTGTTTTACAATGCTAGTCCCTGGATCAATAGCTAGCATCCACAGTTAAGATGTAATATCAAGAAACAAAGGTCATAATATAACTTTATAACCAGGAAAACATAATTTTATTACATCATACATAGCTCATATGGCTATTACATTACATTGCAGCGGAATAACAATAAGTATGGGTCCATCATCTTCAAAGTGCCACAGGCAGATGTTGGTTGTAGACTTTGTAATCCTAAACAATCAATCTTCACTAAAATCAATCAAACCTGCAACATACAAGTTACAGCCACAAGGGTCAATACATTTGAATTGTATTGGCAAGTGATACTATGTAGTATAGTGGAATCTATCATCTACATGCATTTGGCTAAGTGGAGTTGAGGCTTGCATTGCTCAAAATAGATTTTTCTTATCATTTTGAAAATACTAAGTTTTTGTTTTGACAAATCATTTCCCAAGGCATCTATCAATCAAAGACTGAAGATCCTTTCCAAGGCATCCACCAATCAAAGACTGAAGTGCTTGGCAAAACCATTTTTCTCAATCAAAGATTTCAAGATCCTTGTACCAAGCCATCTCTCCATCAATGATTGAAGAATTCAAACAACCCTTGTTCAAACCACAAGATTTTAATTTAGAAATTGGAATGATGAGATTCTTGATTGTTTCCATGTCTTGATGCTCAAATTGTCCTTTACCAGGGACATGGCTAAGTACTTAGATTTTACACTCTGCAGAGGTGGAGCACTTTACCCACAAGACTTGGTTTCCCAAGACAAAATCTTTCAGAAGCCTTCCCTTAGACCAAAATGGACGCGCTCCAACCTATCAAACACTACCACCCACTGTCCATTTGGCTAAGTTCTTGCAACCTATATGATCATGGCAGAGCCCATATTGCCAAGTGGTTGCACTTGAAGCTTCTCAACATTTGACATCTCAAATCCCTTTGATTCCTGGGTGGCATTCCATAAGTGAGATACACAATCCAAGACTATGGCATTGTGAACCACTCAACCATTCTCCACCAAGCAAGCCCATTCCACCCAGGTGATTCATTAACTTAGTTGTTTTATTAAACAAAACTTAAGTCCTCAGACTTAGAATATTTTTCCATAGTGTGAATATATATTCCACCCATGATTTCTATTAGCTAGGCTAAGATTGGTAGTAGTAGGAATCTTAACTTAGGAAAATCCTACTAAGGATTCATCTACATGGTTTTCCTATAGCAAGATCTATACTTAGCAAAATTCATGCAGGTTTACTTAGCAAAATCACTAACGCATAATAAAAGTAATGGGATAGAAAGTATGTAGCATCACTTGCCTTTTTGGTAGAGTATAGGTTCACTTCTTGATCTTTGCAACAATCACACTCTTCAAGTCACTACAATCCATCAAGCAAGGCACAAACTCAATCTACCAATCAATCAAAACAACACACATAAATAACAAAGTCAAAGAAATGCATGCAAGCATGCCAAGCTTTGTTTTGTTTGAAAAGGTGGTCCCTAGTGGGTCATATTCATTTGGGTACATCTAATGGTCATTTCCTAAAGTATTCAAGTCATTTGCAAAAGGTTTCACTTTTAAACCATTTTCAAAACAAGGTGTTATTTTATGTGGTGTAGAAATATTTTTACTAAGGCATTAGCCCATAGGGTTCACCAAATGAGTTGCTATTGCAAAACTTGGTGTTTTTGGGTCAGTAGGTTTGGTCCAAACCATCTACTCAAAGTTTTCTTCCCATAAACATTTTTATAATAAAATCAATAATTTTATTTGGCTAGAAATGGACTAAACTAATTAATCCATTCCAAACTTTTCCAAATTCATTTTCCAAACCATGGGTTGGTTCCTAGGGTCAGTAAGGTCACAACAAACCAATTTGCAAAAGTTTTATCCTTAAATTCAATTTTAAACAATTTTTATACTCTAAACATGCATACAAATGAATCTGCAAATTCAAACAAGCTAACAGCTACTATTTGCTAAACTAAGGGTAGGGTTGGTTAGGGCTTGTTCTCCTGAATTCATTGATATAAAATTTTTCAAATTTGGACATGTGGTTTGAAAGTTATAAGGATTTGAAATTGGCTTTTAAATCTGGTTTCAAAAATCTGTTTTATAACATCTCTGGCCACGTGTCTGTATCTTATTGGCTCATAACGGTTCGGTAGGATCGCGTGATGTGGACCGCAGGATTTAAGTGGGAGTGTGCGGTGCAGATCGAACGTAACGGTTCAGTTTAAGTGATCTATCGTGTGCATAGGATCTTGATCTAACGGCTCACATCAGACGCCGTAAATCAAGCGGTGGCTACCGGCGGCGGAGCGGCCTGGTGGTGACGTTGCCGGCGATGCAGAGAGCGGGAGAAGAAAAGAGGATGCTCACCGAGTTCGTGAGGTGACGCTGATGCTCAACTCGCTTACGGTTTGTCAGGGGGTGCACTGGGTCGAGCTTGATTGCTCGCCGGAGTTGAAGACAACGTCGGGCGTGTCAGGTGGTTGTCGTGGACGAGGATAGGGAGCGCCCTAAGACAAACGGAGGGTACGGTTAGGTTCGTAAGAGAGAGGCGAGTATGTGTGCATCATCGAGACGGAAGGGGGCGGTCAGATGTTACCTGGAGGACTCGCCGGAGTAAGGCAGACGCGGCGGCGGTACTGGTGGTTGTCGTTGGCGAGGCTCAGAGGTGCCCGCGGTCAAGTGGTACGGGAGGAAGGTGCAGGAGTGGGAAGCTTCTGTGGTGCTCGGGAGGCTCGGGGTCGTGTGGGTTGGTCGGATTTTGGCGAGGAAGGTCGTCGGAGACAGAGGAGGTATCTGGCAAAATTCTTCGGCCTGGGGGCGTGCTCGGGGAAGGAAGTAGAGGGGAAAAGAGGAGGACGTGCTGGTGTTTAAAGGGGCGTGGTTATTACGAGAAATCAAAGCCTCCTTCACGCGCAATCAATCGCCGTAGTAACTCATCTGAACGGTCCGTGACGGGTGCAGTTGGAGACGATGAGCAGGAGGGTGGGGGCGTTCGTCGGTGGGAAAAAGGAAAGGAAGAGGTCCACAGCCGGTTGCTTTGTGGGTTTTAAAATTAGTGTGAAACGTTTTCTCATGGGAATGAGGGTCAATGTTTCACAGGCTTGTTAAGCTGGAGTTGTTGGGTCCATCCACTTTCATTTTTTATCGTATCCTTTTCTTTTATATTTCAATTCTGCTTTTGAATTTCCAAACAAATAAATCACACCCAAATCAATTCAAACAATCATTCAGCTTTGTAATTTTGAATTTGATCAACATTCCCAAATTCCAGAATAAAATAATATTTTTATATTTAATTTAGGATCCATTTAACAATTACATAAAATGGATCTTTAGTTAAAAATAGGGTTTGATTTATTTAAATAAAATTTCCATTTGAAATCCAAATGTTTTCAAAACTAAATCAGTAGGTTTTATTTGGAAATAAAGAATATCTGGAAAACTGGTTTAAAATAAAATAATCCTTTTACTTTAGGGTTCATTAATAATTATATATAATGGGCTTTAGTTATTAAATCATATAGAGTTTGATTTTATAATTAAAATCTTTATCTGAAACCTAAATATCTTCAAAACCAAATTAGTGGGTTTTATTTGGGAAATATAGAATACTTAGAGATTTGTTTTAAAACAAAATAACCTTTTATTTTAGTATCCATTATTAATTATTATAATAGACTTTCATTATTAAATCCAATAGGATTTGTTTTATTGAGATATTTATTTTGAAATCTAAAACAAAGCCAAAACACTTTAGTTGGTTTTATTAGAGAATATAAAATACTTGGAAAACCTATTTAAAATAATTTAATAAGTTTTGATGTTTTAATTAAAATGGTAAAACCTTTTATTAAATAAAGTTGGATAATAAATTCTTATTAATTTATTTAAATCAACTTTTGCTATTTTTATTCAAAACAAAATGTTTTAAATCCAAAGCTTGGCCAAGTTTTTATTTTGGCTTTATAAAATAATCCTTATTTGTAAAACTTCTATTTCATTTGAAAACAAATCCTTTCATTTAATTGTTTCAAAATAGTATTTCCAAATGTTTTTATTTTCCTTTTATTAAATGTTTATCTTTTTAAATCCCTTTAAGTTTATTTTAATTCAAATGGGTTTGAAGTTCCAATTGAATTCAAAAAGTTTCTTCTGGCTCTGAAAATCAAACAAAGTTCTATTTTATTAATTTATTTTCACATTACAAGATTTGGAAAATCTTGGGATGTGACAGGCTACCACCCTTAAAATAAATCTCGTCCCGAGATTTGGGGAGGCTAGGGTTACAAGCAAGTTCAAAACAACTAGGGTACTACCACCCTTAAAAATTTTCAAACAAAAACTACATATTGGCCTTCTTGGGATCCTGGAATTTCTCTACGTTAAACCTTTGCTTTATTCCTATGCTTGACTCATGGACCAAGGTTGAGATCCTTCATAGACTTGTTTAACTTGTTCTCCATCTTTTCTGGACAATTGCTTGCATATTGGCCTAGTTCCTTGCATTTGAAACACATCACTTGGCTGATATCTTTCTTTTCCTTTGGTATCATTGCTTTTTGTTTGTTTCTTTGGTTCTTCTTCTTTTCTGGGCATTCATTGGCATAGTGTCCCATCTCTTTGCAATTGTAACACTGCAATTGGCTTATGTCTTTTTTCTTCTTTTTGGGTCTCTCCAAAGCTAGGATTTCTTCTAGTTCATGTTCTTCATAGGTGGGAGATCTTTCTCTCTTCTTGAAGCATTGATCTTCATGTTCCTTGGATGAATGATCCTTGTCTCTAAAAATATTGTTATCTTTGGTCACTTCTAGATCAGCATCTTTGTTATCCTTGTTGTCATTAGCTCCTTGGGAAACATTTTCTCCCATGTTGATCATTTGAGTAATGAGTCCTTGCAACAATTGGGATTGAAGTTTGAAAATCCTTTGTATGGCTGGGTCTAGTCCATTGTTGTTGGCTAAAAGCTGAGTTGTCTCTTGGCTCAACTGGTTTTGGGTTGCTATAAGTTCCTTCATGCTGTCAACTTGGTTGTCATCAACCTTGATGTTGGAGCCTCTTGGAGAAGTCATCTGTTTGGGTTGAAGGGAGATTAGAGTAGGCAAGATATTTCTAAGGAATTATTTCTAATCACACACATCACAATTCACACAAGCTATATGCATGCAATCACAAACCAAACATTCACAAACAACCTTGCACTCAAACAACAGGGTTCAAGCACATACTTAGGCAACAAAATACATAAGTTGGTGGTTCTGTTTAGCCAAAACATGGTGGTCTATCTATATGGTTCACTTGTGTTCTTTCCTTCCTTCTTGGTTGATCCTTCTTGCATGAGATCATGGTTTCCTTAAGACAAACTCTTGGTTACAATACTTCAAAGTTGTTGATGGTTCCTTCTTATTTTGCATTCCCTCAGTCTCTAATTCTTAAGTAAGATTTCCTTGTCTCACTTGTGGTCCTTAGTAGTTTCCATGTTGGAAGTCCTTAGAGTTGAAGAAGTTGAAGAAGTCCTTTGCACATGGTGTAGTCTTTGGCCATGGGGTAGGTTGTTCCATCAAGTTGAAGAAGAAGAGTGGTAGAGTTGAAAACAAAATGGTTGAGGAAAGAGTTTACAAGTGTTTTTGTAAATAAGTTTTGGATCAAAATATAACTCCTATTTTTCTAAGGGTTTTTGTCCAATCCTAGGGTTTACAAATCCTACAGGCAACACAATGCTCTGATACCATCTGTAGGGGTCCCAACCTAATAAGGTAGAGTCCTCCTGTGTTTTACAATGCTAGTCCCTGGATCAATAGCTAGCATCCACAGTTAAGATGTAATATCAAGAAACAAAGGTCATAATATAACTTTATAACCAGGAAAACATAATTTTATTACATCATACATAGCTCATATGGCTATTACATTACATTTCAGCGGAATAACAATAAGTATGGGTCCATCATCTTCAAAGTGCCACAGGCAGATGTTGGTTGTAGACTTTGTAATCCTAAACAATCAATCTTCACTAAAATCAATCAAACCTGCAATATACAAGTTACAGCCACAAGGGTCAATACATTTGAATTGTATTGGCAAGTGATACTATGTAGTATAGTGGAATCTATCATCTACATGCATTTGGCTAAGTGGAGTTGAGGCTTGCATTGCTCAAAATAGATTTTTCTTATCATTTTGAAAATACTAAGTTTTTGTTTTGACAAATCATTTCCCAAGGCATCTATCAATCAAAGACTGAAGATCCTTTCCAAGGCATCCACCAATCAAAGACTGAAGTGCTTGGCAAAACCATTTTTCTCAATCAAAGATTTCAAGATCCTTGTACCAAGCCATCTCTCCATCAATGATTGAAGAATTCAAACAACCCTTGTTCAAACCACAAGATTTTAATTTAGAAATTGGAATGATGAGATTCTTGATTGTTTCCATGTCTTGATGCTCAAATTGTCCTTTACCAGGGACATGGCTAAGTACTTAGATTTTACACTGCAGAGGTGGTGCACTTTACCCACAAGACTTGGTTTCCCAAGACAAAATCTTTCAGAAGCCTTCCCTTAGACCAAAATGGACGCGCTCCAACCTATCAAACACTACCACCCACTGTCCATTTGGCTAAGTTCTTGCAACCTATATGATCATGGCAGAGCCCATATTGCCAAGTGGTTGCACTTGAAGCTTCTCAACATTTGACATCTCAAATCCCTTTGTTTCCTGGGTGGCATTCCACAAGTGAGATACACAATCCAAGCCTATGGCATTGTGAACCACTCAACCATTCTCCACCAAGCAAGCCCATTCCACCCAGGTGATTCATTAACTTAGTTGTTTTATTAAACAAAACTTAAGTCCTCAGACTTAGAATATTTTTCCATAGTGTGAATATATATTCCACCCATGTTTTCTATTAGCTAGGCTAAGCTTGGTAGTAGTAGGAATCTTAACTTAGGAAAATCCTACTAAGGATTCATCTACAAGGTTTTCCTATAGCAAGATCTATACTTAGCAAAATTCATGCAGGTTTACTTAGCAAAATCACTAATGCATAATAAAAGTAATGGGATAGAAAGTATGTAGCATCACTTGCCTTTTTGGTAGAGTATAGGTTCACTTCTTGATCTTTGCAACAATCACACTCTTCAAGTCACTACAATCCATCAAGCAAGGCACAAACTCAATCTACCAATCAAGCAAAACAACACACATAAATAACAAAGTCAAAGAAATGCATGCAAGCATGCCAAGCTTTGTTTTGTTTGAAAAGGTGGTCCCTAGTGGGTCATAGTCATTTGGGCACATCTAATGGTCATTTCCTAAAGTATTCAAGTCATTTGCAAAAGGTTTCACTTTTAAACCATTTTCAAAACAAGGTGTTATTTTATGTGGTGTAGAAATATTTTTACTAAGGCATTAGCCCATAGGGTTCACCAAATGAGTTGCTATTGCAAAACTTGGTGTTTTTGGGTCAGTAGGTTTGGTCCAAACCATCTACTCAAAGTTTTCTTCCCATAAACATTTTTATAATAAAATCAATAATTTTATTTGGCTAGAAATGGACTAAACTAATTAATCCATTCCAAACTTTTCCAAATTCATTTTCCAAACCATGGGTTGGTTCCTAGGGTCAGTAAGGTCACAACAAACCAATTTGCAAAAGTTTTATCCTTAAATTCAATTTTAAACAATTTTTATACTCTAAACATGCATACAAATGAATCTGCAAATTCAAACAAGCTAACAGCTACTATTTGCTAAACTAAGGGTAGGGTTGGTTAGGGCTTGTTCTCCTGAATTCATTGATATAAAATTTGTCAAATTTGGACGTGTGGTTTGAAAGTTATAAGGATTTGAAATTGGCTTTTAAATCTGGTTTCAAAAATCTGTTTTATAACATCTCTGGCCACGTGTCTGTATCTTATTGGCTCATAACGGTTCGGTAGGATCGCGTGATTGTGGACCGCAGGATTTAAGTGGGAGTGTGCGGTGCAGATCGAACGTAACGGTTCGATTTTAAGTGATCTATCGTGCATAGGATCTTGATCTAACGGCTCACATCGTATCGACCGGCTGGCGGCTGCGGTGGACCGGCGAGCGGGCCTGGTGGTGACGTTGCGGCGATGCAGGAGTGGTAGAAGAAAAGAGGATGCTCACCGAGTTCGTGAGGTGACGCGATGCTCAACTCGCCACGGTTTGTCGGGGTGCACTTGGGTCGAGCTTGATTGCTCGCGGAGTTGAAGACAACGTCGGGCGTGTCGTGGTTGTCGTGGGACGAGGATAGAGCGCCTTAAGACAAGCGGAGGGTACGGTTAGGTTCGTAAGAGAGAGGCGAGTATGTGCATCATCGAGACGGAAGGGGCGGCCGATGTTACTGGAGGACTCGCCGAGTAAGCGCGACGCGCGGCGATCGGTGGTTGTCGTTGGCGAGGCTCGAGGTGCCCGCGTCAAGTGGGTGGTACGGGAGGAAGGTCCGGAGTGGGAAGCTGCCGGGTGCTCGGGGAGGCTCGGGGTCGTGTGGGTTGGTCGGATTTTGGCGAGGAAGGTCGTCGGAGACAGAGGAGGTATCTGGCAAAATTCTTCGGCCTGGGGGCGTGCTCGGGGAAGGAAGCAGAGGGGAAAAGAGGAGGACGTGCTGGTGTTTAAAGGGGCGTGGTTATTACGAGAAATCAAAGCCTCCTTCACGCGCAATCAATCGCCGTAGTAACTCACTGCAACGGTCCGGCGACGGGGTCTGGTTGGAGACGATGAACAAGGAGGGGTGGGGCCGTTGCGTCAGTGGGAAAAAGGGGAAAGGAAGAGGTCCACCTGTCAGTTGCTTTGTGGGTTTTAAAATTAGTGTGAAACGTTTTCTCGGGAATGAGGGTCAAAGTTTCGGGCTTGTTGGCTGAGTTGTTGGGTCATCCACTTTCATTTTTTATCTTGTATCCTTTTCTTTTATATTTCAATTTTTTGAATTTCCAAACAAATAAATCACACCCAAATCAATTCAAACAATCATTCAGCTTTGTAATTTTGAATTTGATCAACATTCCCAAATTCCAGAATAAAATAATATTTTTATATTTAATTTAGGATCCATTTAACAATTACATAAAATGGATCTTTAGTTAAAAATAGGGTTTGATTTATTTAAATAAAATTTCCATTTGAAATCCAAATGTTTTCAAAACTAAATCAGAGGTTTTATTTGGAAATAAAGAATATCTGAAACTGTTTAAAATAAAATAATCCTTTTACTTTAGGGTTCATTAATAATTATATATAATGGGCTTTAGTTATTAAATCATATAGAGTTTGATTTTATAATTAAAATCTTTATCTGAAACCTAAATATCTTCAAAACCAAATTAGTGGGTTTTATTTGGGAAATATAGAATACTTAGAGATTTGTTTTAAAACAAAATAACCTTTTATTTTAGTATCCATTATTAATTATTATAATAGACTTTCATTATTAAATCCAATAGGATTTGTTTTATTGAGATATTTATTTTGAAATCTAAAACAAAGCCAAAACACTTTAGTTGGTTTTATTAGAGAATATAAAATACTTGGAAAACCTATTTAAAATAATTTAATAAGTTTTGATGTTTTAATTAAAATGGTAAAACCTTTTATTAAATAAAGTTGGATAATAAATTCTTATTAATTTATTTAAATCAACTTTTGCTATTTTTATTCAAAACAAAATGTTTTAAATCCAAAGCTTGGCCAAGTTTTTATTTTGGCTTTATAAAATAATCCTTATTTGTAAAACTTCTATTTCATTTGAAAACAAATCCTTTCATTTAATTGTTTCAAAATAGTATTTCCAAATGTTTTTATTTTCCTTTTATTAAATGTTTATCTTTTTAAATCCCTTTAAGTTTATTTTAATTCAAATGGGTTTGAAGTTCCAGTTGAATTCAAAAAGTTTCTTCTGGCTCTGAAAATCAAACAAAGTTCTATTTTATTAATTTATTTTCACATTACAAGATTTGGAAAATCTTGGGATGTGACAAGGTCCCGATCTACGTTTCCACCAAGCCAAAGTTCATTCCACCTTGAGTTCATCGAGTTAGCTTGTTACTCTTGGGTTTGTGGGAAACCCTAGGCGGCTAGGGTCGCCCGGAGGCATTTGGCTTGTGATTTTTCCCGTGGAAAGTTTGTGAGGGTTTGGAGACTACCTTAAAGTCTACCACGACTAAGTGAGCTATTCCTTCATGGGATAGGCTCGGAGAAGAAGGTGAGCCTTCGTGGCGCGTGAGGAATCCTTCGTGGAACCTCACACCTCTCCAACGTGACGTAGCCCCCTTCCCAAAGGTGGTGAACACGGGAATACATCTTCGTCTCCGCGTGCTTTGGTTATTCCTTAACCGATCTCTTACTTGTGTTGCTTATCTTGTGATAGCCTTCGAGCTTGAAGTATCTTGTACATCATCTAGGTTGCCTCACCTAGTTTGCATTTAGGCTCACTTATATTCCGCAAAGCCTAAAACTTGCAAAAGATTATAAAGAATTTTGTAGAAACATATTCACCCCCCCTCTAGGTTAACCATCTTACACTTTCAATTGGTATCAGAGCCAAGGGCTCTTTTAAGGGCTTTGCCGCCTAAGAGGAAAGATGGTTTTCTCCGATGATGAGGAGGAAAAACTTATTCGGTCAAGGAGCTTCGTGAAATCTTAGCCAAGAGTGCCCTTGAAAAGGCCAAGGCGGATTCCGATCTCCTTGTTCGAATGAGTTACCTAGAAGGACAACTTAAGTCCATTGGCGATGGGGCTTTTCTTGATAATCCATTGGTAGTACCTCAAGGGAGACCAATGGACATCGAGAAGGATAAGGATGCCGAGTCCGCTCATGAGGGCGGCTCGTCAAAAACTTCCACGCCCCCTAATCAATTCCCTTATGTTTATCCTAAGAAAAAGAACATCATGCCTCATATTAATGGTTCGGGCCCTGCACCTCATTATGATGGAACTCATTTCTCTCATTGGAAAGCTTCTATGGAATATCATCTTCGCAGCTGCAGCGTTGAGCTTTGGGAGATTGTATGCACCGGCTTCCACCCTCATGATCCCAACAACCTCACCCCGGGAGAGTACTACGACCGTCAACTAAATGCAACGGCTTGTGACAAGATAAGGAGTGCCATTCACCGCACTCTCCATGATCAAGTTAGCGACATCCCCACCGCAAAGGATCTTTGGGATAGGATTGTCATTCTCCAAGAGGGAACCTCTCTTATCCAAAAGTCCAAGTATGAAGCTTCCAAGTCTGAGATGAACATGTTCATGAACCATGATGGTGAAACTATCGCTGAAGCATACAAGAGACTCGTTGCCCTCCGCGTGAAGATTGGTGGCCTAGGGTGTGAGAAGTATGATGATGGATTCAATTTGAATGATGAACTTATCAAGTCCAAGATTGTCTCCATGATCGCGGTCACCGACAAGAAGCTTGCCTTGAACTTGCAACTCCTCGATAGAGCTAATCAATTCACTCCTGATGATCTAGTCTCTTATCTAGTTGCCACGGATAACTTGGGGAATGAAGGGCAAATATCAAGGAGATCAACCGTGCTATCGGGTCTTCCCACTCTCTAGATTTAAAGGCCAAGCAAGTGCAAGAATATGATGCTAGTGATGAAGATAGCGATGGTGATGGAGTTGATGATATGCTCTCTCAACTTGCTCTCTTCACCAAGAACATGAAGTTCCGAAGAAGGAGAAGCTCAATGGGATCAAGTGAGAAGAAGAGGACGTGCTACAATTGTGATGAGGCAACCCATTTTGCCGACAAATGTCCTTATGAGAAGAGGCTTGACAAGCCTAAATATGAAGAAGGTGCCAAACCAAGATTGAAGCCCAACCCCATCAATGAAAGATACAAGAGGAACAATAGGCGTGATGGTAAGGGCTTCCTAGGCCAAGAATACATATCCGACAATGAGTAAGAGGATGAAGAGAAGGTGGTTGGAGTGGCCGGTTTGGCCTTTTCCAAACCCGGTTCTCTCTTCACCTATGACTACACCAAGGACTACACCGATGACTCTCCTAACCCCAAGGTCACTACCACTTGCCTCATGGCAAGGAGCTCCAAGGACGAGTCCGACGTGGAGTGTGGGGATAAGGAAAAAGTGGTGGGTGTGACCGGTTTGGCATATGTCGAATCCGGTTCACCTCTCACCTACGACTACTCTAAGGACTGCATCGAGAGTTCTCCTATTCCCAAGATCACCGGTTCTTGTCTTATGGCAAGAATCTCAAGGTAATTGTCTCTCCTCCATCCCTATCTGGTGTCTTGGATGATCTTGAGAGTGAACATGATAGTGATAGTGATAATGATGAATTTGGAAAAGAATATATAAAAGAAATGTATGCTATCATGAAGTCTCTTCCTCCCATTGCTCGTGCTAGAGTCAAGCAATTAATGGAACTTGTTAGCTCACGCGATGAGACCATTGATAGCTTGGAATCTCATATTGATGATGAGAAACGAAGATTCAATCTTCTTGAGCAAGAGCTTTGTGAGGAAAAGAATACCAACTCTTTTCTTAAACTACAAATTGAAATCTTTGAAATTGATAAAGCAAAAGATATGGACACTATTGATAGGGCTAACTCATTGTCTCAAGAGCTCGATGTCTCAAAGAAAGAGCTTGAAGTTGCTCATGCTTCTCTTACCAAGGACCTTGAGCACCTTGAGAAGGCTAGTTTGCTTGTCAAGCGTGAGCTCATAAAACTTGGAGAGAACCATGATCAACTTCGGGTGTCCTATGAGAAAGCTCTTGGTACATTGAAGGATCCAATTATAGTTGAAAACGATTCTTGTACCTCTAACTCTACCTTTGATCAAGCTCACCTCATTGAGTAAAATAAGAAGTTGAAAGAGCAACTTGAGAAAGAGCGGCGTGCACCTACCTCCAAGGGAAAGATCCTAGATGAGATTTTATCCCGTTAAAAGACGAGAGTTTCCAAGGAAGGTGTCGGTTTTGATCCAAAGAACAACACGAGCAATGCCATTCCACCGAAGAAGATAACCTTTGTGAAGGAAGGTGACAAGGTGGTTGACCGGGTCAAAAAGAATGTGGTGAATGGGGGAGCCATGAGGGGCAATCCCAATCACAAGTATGCGGGAGAGTCTAATCCTTCCTATCTGTTGTGTAAGGGCACTCAAGGAAATGTATATGCCAAATATGTTGGCCCTCGAAATGGTTATGCTTATAGGTGGTACTCAATTTGGGTACCTAAGGATCTTGTTGCTAATGCTAGGGGACCCATTACTCAATGGGTTCCTAAATCAAAGAATTTATTTTGTAGGGTTATGCCTCCGGTGGATCAAAATGGGTGTTTGATAGTGGATGCACCAATCACATGACCGGAGGTAGGAGTGGGCTTGAACAATTCATTCACGATGTCAACTCAACGTCAAGCATCACTTTTGGAGATAACTCAAAAGGAAAGGTTCTTGGTTATGGTAAGTTGGTAATTTCCAAGGTTTTGACTCTTGAGACCGTCCTACATGTTGAAAACCTTGGTTACAACTTGCTTTCTATTAAACATCTCGCGGATGTCGGCTATGACTCCTATTTCTCTAGAACTTTTGTGAAGGTCTTTAGGGGTGATGATCTCAGCTTGGTTCTCATTGGACACGTGGAAGACGACCTTTATGTGGTCGACCTGTCGAAAGAGAGTCAATCTCTTCCTACATGTCTAATGGCCAAGGCTGACAAGGGATGGCTTTGGCATCGTCGCCTAGGCCATGTCAACATGAGAAATCTCAATCTCCTCCTAAAGGGTGAACATATTATTGGACTAACCAGTATCTCCTTTGAGAAAGATCGTGTGTGTAGTGCTTGCATTTTAGGGAAGCAAATTGGAAAGCATCATCCTTCCGTTACCAAGGTGGCCACGTCAAAGACCCTTGGAATTGCTCCATATGAATCTCTTTGGGCCTTCGACATATGACTCTCTTGGTGGAAGAAGATATGGTCTTGTCATTGTTGATGATTACTCAAGGTATACTTGGGTATTTCTTCTCAAGACGAAGGATGAGACTTTCAAGGAATTCATGATCTTTGCCAAGCAAGCTCAACACACTCATGGTGTGGAGATCAAGACTATTAGAACCGACAACGGCACCGAGTTCAAGAATTACACCATGCAAGAATTTGTTGAAGATGAGGGGATCAAGCATGAATTCTCAGCTCCTTATACCCCTCAATAAAATGGTGTTTTTGAAAGGAAGAACCGGATAATCATTGAGATGGCAAGAACAATGTTGAGTGAATTAAAGTCTCCTCACAATTTTTGGGGAGAAGCTATTGCTACCGCGGTCCACTACACGAACCGGCTCTTCCTCCTTGCTCCCTTTGACATGACTCCATATGAGATTCTCACAAGTAAGAAGCCCAATGTCAACTACTTCCGTGTCTTTGGGTGCAAGTGTCTCGTCAAGAACAAAAAGGAAAAGCTCGGTAAATTCGAATCTAGAACTATAGAGGGTATTTTTGTTGGTTATGCGGAAAACTCTCATGCCTATATATACTACAACAAGACTAATGGTTGTGTTGAAGTATCTTGTGACGTGGAGTTTTTGGAGAATAATGGTCCCCATGAGGGGCAAGTTTCTTCTCGTGATGTAGGAGATGGTGATTCTTCTCAAGTCATCAAGTTGATGGGTATTGGGCACATATTGCCTATCGAGTCTCACATTCATGTTCAACAAGATGATGGGGGAGAATCAAGCTCAACTCAAGAAGAGTCGAGCTCTATCCAAGTTGAGCCATCAAATGCATCACAAGATCAACATCTCTCTCATGATGCCTTGCAAACCGAAGAACAAGAACCAAGCCCTCAAACCTTCGAGCAAGACCAAGTAGAAGATCAACCTCCATCTCAAGGCCAAGCTCAAGATGGTGTCAATGATCAAGGCCCCTCAAAATATGAATTTGTTGATCATGAAGGCACAATTCGGAAGATTAAGGCCGCCTCCATTGCAAGTGGACTTCAAGTCAACAATATCCTTGGAAGCATATCAAGAGGGATCGAGACCCATGCCAGGAAGAAGAACCTCACAACCTTTTGTGGGCACCATGCTTTTGTGTCCAACTTCGAGCCCCTTAAGGTTCATGAGGCTTTGGAGGATCCGTATTGGGTCATTGCCAAGAAAGAAGAACTCGAGTGTTTCACCCGCAATGAAGTATGGTCTCTAGTGGAGAGGCCTAAAGATCATCGCATCAATGTTATTGGGACCAAGTGGGTGTTCAAAAACAAGCAAGATGAGAACAGGGTTGTCACGAGGAACAAAGCAAGGTTAGTGGCGCAAGGGTATGCCCAAATAGAAGGTATTGACTATGAGGACACCTTTGCGCCCGTTGATCGTCTTGAAGCTATTCGTCTCTTGCTTGCTTATGCATCTTTCCATAACTTCAAGCTTTATCAAATGGATGTGAAAAGTGCATTTCTTAATGGTCCCTTGAAAGAGGTTGCATATGTAGCTCAACCCCCGGGTTTTGAAAACACACGCTATCCCAACCATGTGTATCTACTCCATAAGGCTCTTTATGGACTAAAGCAAGCTCCTCGTGCTTGGTATGAGCACCTTAGGGATTTTCTACTCATGGATGGGTTTAGCGTGGGTAAGGTCGATTCCACCCTTTTCACCAAACGGGTTAAAGGGGGTGGCTTATTTATTGTTCAAATATATGTTGATGATATTATCTTTGGTGGAACTAACGAATCTCATAACAAAGCTTTTGCCGAGTTGATGACTATGAAATTTAGGATGTCCATGATGGGGGAGTTGAAGTTCTTTCTAGGCTTCATCATAAAGCAACTTCCTCATGGCACTTTCATCTCTCAAGAAAAGTACATTAAGGATATGCTCAATAAGTTCGAGATGGCCAAGGCTAATCCCATGAAGACACCCATGCCACTAAATGGACAACTTGGCCTTGGAGTAGGTGAGAAGGACGTGGATCAAAAGGTATATCATTCTATGATTGGTTCCTTGCTCTAACTTTGTGCTTCTAGGCCAGATATCATGTTAAGTGTAGGAATGTGTGCTCGTTTTCAATCCGCTCCCAAGGAGTGCCACTTGATGGCGGTCAAACGGATTTTTAGGTACCTTGTTCTCACTCCTACTCTCGGGCTTTGGTATCCAAAGGGGTCAATCTTTGAGCTTGTTGGATATTCGGATGCCGATTGGGCAGGTGATAAGGTTGACAAGAAATCCACCTCCGGGGCTTGCCAATTTATTGGCCGGTCGTTGGTAAGTTGGTCTTCCAAGAAAGAAAACTCCACAGACCTATCCACCGCCGAAGCCGAATACATATCCGCGGCATCTTGTTATGCTCAATTGTTATGGATGAGGCAAACCTTGAAAGACTATGGTGTGTCTCTTGGTACGGTGCCTCTTCTATGTGACAATGAAAGCACGATAAAGATCGCCAACAACCCCGTCCAACATTGCCGCACCAAACATATTGACATTCGCCACCACTTCCTACGTGACCATGTCGCAAATGGTGATATCAATCTCACTCATGTGGGTACGATGTTCCAATTGGCCGATATATTCACGAAGCCTTTGGATGAAGCCTGGTTTGTCATGTTGAGGCGAGAACTCGGTATCCTAGATCCCCAAAACTTGGATTGATTTGCTTCTTGCACTATATTCTTGCTCTTAACATGCTATGTAGACTAGTTGCCAAGACATGTAGGGATAGCCATCTTACCATGTCTTGGTTTGATGCATACCTATGTGTGCAACATAAATTGATCTCGTGTCATGATATGAGTCCAAGCATCTATCTTTGAGGCGTCATGACACATGTGCTTAAACATAGGGGGAGAAATCCCCCACAACCTTCTAGCCTCCTTTGCTTTTCAATGTTTTCCATCTTGAGGCTCTCTGAGTTTGACCTTTCCTCTCGCTCTTGATATCTTCGAATCATGCCTATTGTTGCTCTTTGTGAGGTTGAAATTGATTCTTTCCAATAGGCATGCCTAGATCACCTGCTTCCTCTACCCTTTTGGAGTCTACTATCTTCCTCTAATTGCACATGCCATCCTCGAAAAAAAACCATTCTGTTGTTCGGTTCTTGGCCCGGTCGAACCGGCTCCCAGACCGGACAGCCCGGTGCCAGCGTCGGAAAACCGGACCAGAACCAGAAAGTCCGGTTATACTATACCGGGTCTATCCGGATCTCGTGTCTGAACCGTTTTTCGGTTCTACTCCGGTTTTCCGAGCTGTAGACCGTGTCCTCCGGTTTGGATCTCGGTTCAACCGAACTCAAAACCGAGTTTCAGATCTGTTTTTTTCTTTTCTCCCTCTTCTCCCTGGTCCCCCCTCCTCCCACAGTTCCACTTCACTTCCCCCTACCTCTCCTCCTCCATTGTCGCCCATCCCCACCCTCCCCTCCTCTCCTAGGGTGATTCCACCCCTAGGATCCATAGATCGGGCCACCATTTCATAAGAAAGGACTTTTGGAGGCTTCTCACCAAAGGAATTTCTTCCTCTCGCGGTGGTTCGGGATCTTTTTGGTGTTCTCCTTCCTCAAGGGCTCCTTGGTGCTTTCCTTCACGGGAAGCCATGTCCTCGGGTACTCCTTTTCTCCCTCTACTCTTGTCCTTCTCACATCCCTATGTTTTGCTATACATTGTGTTGGATTTGAGAAATTAGGGGTCCACCTAGTTTTTTTTCTCCCACCCTCGTTCCTCCATGTCCTACCCACTCTGCTTAGAACTGTATTTGCGCAAGTAATTGAGTCATTGGTACGATTTTTTACATTGCATAGTGGCCTCTGTGGATCTCGGTTTGAAACCCGGTTGTTCCGGCCCTGGCACCGGACCGTCCGGTCTGAGTCCGGTTTTCCGGCTCTGACACCGGGCCGTTCGGTTCTGCGTTCGGTCCGATCGGCCCTGGCACCGGACCATCCGGTTCTGGGATCGGTTGCTCCGGCCCTGGCACCGGACCTCTCTGAAATGTCTCTTATTTTACCATGAACTTGCCCAAATCCAAGTTTCTTTTTCTCTCATCCTCCCCTTTGGCATGTGTACTTATCTCTGTGCTCCCCAACCTCCCTCTCTCTTTTTCACAGGTGAAGACGCTGATTCTGCTAGTGATGAGTATGTGCCTGATCATGAGTATGTGCCCGAAGTAGCTAATAGGAGTAAGCGGGATCGTCGCAACACTCCGTCTGTGCAGCTTGAGCCTGAGGGTAGCACTCGCTCTGGGAGCATCAAACTCAAAGCTAACAGGGGTAAGCAGCAAGCTTCTCAGGCCGAGGCTGAGGATGTGCCTTGTCAAAATCTGAAGGGTATGGAGATTGGTCAGTACCGGTCTCTCCGCAAGAAGAATCCCTATCGCTTCAAGCAACACACCTATATAGGATCTGACAAGAAATTCTGGACTGAGACTCAGGCTATGATGTGGGATCACATTTACACTCAGTTCTGGGTCACTCCGTGTGGACACATTCAAGATCTCAATCTGGAGTGGTTCAATATGTATGCAGCCTCTGATTACTTCTATGTTGATGAAGCTCTGAGGAAAATGGATCTGTTCGACCTCGTCTGTCTCAAGGAGGACTATTTCCCCGACTTCATCCGTCAGTTCTTTTGCATAGTCTACTTTCATGATGATGACGATAGCACTATGACTTGGATGACTGGCACGAGGCGTTTTCAGGCTACTTATGCTGATTTGGTCGATGTCATGGGCTACACTGGTCGCGGCGGAGGTTTCCGTATTCACAGTGAGAAGGTCAAGCCTGCTGAGACTCTTGCTTTCTGTTATCCCAGTGATTCTCAGTGGAGTCCCCCGTGCATGACTGGCATGTATTACTACTATCACACCTTGGCCACTATCTTCCGTCAGTCCCTTGTTCCCCGTGTTGGCGATTCCACCAACTGTCGTGGGTATTTTGCCAACTTGTTGTACTACTATCACCTGGATCGGCTGAGGAAGATTGATGGATGTGACTTTGTGTACTGTGAGCTGCGGCGGTCTGCTTTGGACAGGATGACTCCCACTTTCTGCGCGTATGTTCAGAAGCTGCTCAATCGGGTGGTGCCGCCTGGTGTGATGGTGGACGAGCGTGAGGAACAAGAAATGCTTAATCTTTGTCTCCGTGCATACACTCCTGAGGTCCCTGGGATGCGGCCTCCTGAGCACCGCACCAAAGCTGCTCATGATCCTCGGCCTTCTTTTTCTACTCAGGCTGGTTCTCGTCGTCCTGTTGGTGAGTCCTCCTCTCACCCAAGGCCGAAGGGTGGTGCTGCCAAGTTTTTCAAGAGGCTATTCCAGATGTGCCGTTCTTCCTATGATGTGAGTCACAAGGGTTTGGAATTGAGCCAGGAGACTAGACGCCGCCACAATGAGTATCTTGCGACCCAGTGTCACTCCTCCACCTGATGGTCCTGAGATGGCCCCTGTTCCTTATGTCAACTATGAGATGCCGCCTCTTGATGATGCTATGTTCTATGGGTACTTCCCTGGTCAGTTTGCTCCCAGTGGTCCTGGTGGTCCCTCTGCTCAGGGTCATGATGATGAGGACAATGATGATGCTGCTGATAGTGACGAGTACTCTGAAGAGGAAGATGTCCCTCCTCCTCCTCCGCCGCCACCGTTCTTCTAGTTGGGTTGCGTTAGCATCGCTCTCCTCCTCTTCCTTTTTGGTGACTCGATGCCA
This sequence comes from Avena longiglumis, assembly GCA_030063025.1. Lineage (NCBI taxonomy): Eukaryota > Viridiplantae > Streptophyta > Magnoliopsida > Poales > Poaceae > Avena > Avena longiglumis. The sequence goes on from CP125975.1 coordinate 541,533,366, forward strand.
ATGGGGGAGAAGAGTAGAGTTCTATTAGTTATCTACGGGTTCCTTGCCGGGGTTTTCCGGGGTTCGCCGTTAGCACAATGCCCCTTGCGTTCTCATTGCTTCTTATGGCATTGTGCTTTCCCTTTCGCTTTATGTATGAACTATCTGCTTTCGTTCCATCTGTTGGACAAGTTTGTGCTATGTGTGTGAACCATGGATATTTATATTATGCTATGACTATGTCTATTGTTGTTTATAATATATTTGCGAACTCTAGCTCGGTTTGTCATCGCCAACCAAAACGGGGAAGATTGAAAGGGTATTTTACCCTATGCTATTTTTGGTTGACAATGACACCATGGTTAGAGTGGACTAATGCTATTTCTAGTGTCTTACACAGGTTCTAGTCCAATGTTGTGATGAAATGTTATCGGAGACCCCCCCCCCATTTTGATAACGAAGCTTCGCACCGGAGTTTTCCCTTTTTATGTAATTTGAGTCCGGTTAGGAGCTCCGCACTATTAAGAGGGGTTCTCTCGATGAGCTTGTTGGGGATGATCACCTAAGACATATACATTCCTTTCTCCTACCTAATCCATCACCAAAGAGAGAGAAGAAATACTATCCACGAGCATTTTCTGCAGATCCGGTTTTCAGACCGGTTGGACGCTCGACCGGACCGTCGGTCGAGATCGAAATTCGGACTCAAACCGGGTTCTCCGGTTTACTCACTCGAATCTATCCGTGCAGCACTGAGGCAGTTCGGTTTGATCCTTTCGGGCTGTGGACCTGTCTGTGTGGACCGGACCAACCGAACTTAAAACCAGACCTTGCGTTTTTGGCTCAAAACGGCTAGTTTTTCTCTTTGAGTATAAATATCCCTTCTTCCAGCTTGAGTAGGTTAGGCATTCAGTTTATATCATTTCTTGAAGCTCTCTCTCTCTCTCCCCATTGTTGAAACACAAAAGCTTGAGGATCTCCCATTCTACCCAACCAAATCCAAATCCTTTTGGTAGAAAGGAAGAGGAGGTCTCGATCTACGTTTCCACCAAGCCAAAGTTCATTCCACCTTGAGTTCATCGAGTTAGCTTGTTACTCTTGGGTTTGTGGGAAACCCTAGGCGGCTAGGGTCACCCGGAAGCATTCGGCTTGTGATTTGCCCCGTGGAAAGTTTGTGAGGGTTTGGAGACTACCTTAAAGTCTACCACGAGTAAGCGAGCTATTCCTTTGTGGGATAGGCTCGGAGAAGAAGGTGAGCCTTCGTGGCTCGTGAGGAATACTTCGTGGAACCTCACACCTCTCCAACGTGACGTAGCCCCCTTCCCAAAGGTGGTGAACACGGGAATACATCTTCGTCTCCGCGTGCTTCGGTTATTCCTTAGCTGATCTCTTACTTGTGTTGCTTATCTTGTGATAGCCTTCGAGCTTGAAGTATCTTGTACATCATCTAGGTTGCCTCACCTAGTTTGCATTTAGGCTCACTTATATTCCGCAAAGCCTAAAACTTGCAAAAGATTATAAAGAATTTTGTAGAAACCTATTCACCCCCCCCCTCTAGGTTAACCATCTTACACTTTCAATTACCATATGCGTCCGTTTTCTTCTTGAAAATCCATTTGCACTCAACGGCCTTTCGGTCGCTAGGAGGGTCCACCAAAGTCCATACTTGGTTTTCGCTCATGGACCCCAATTCGGATTTCATGGCCTCTAGCCATTTCTTAGAGTCTGGGCTCAACATTGCTTCCTCATAGTTCGCAGGTTCACTGTTTTCTACCAACAAGACAGTTAAGACAGGGTTGCCGTACCACTTAGGAGGGGCACGTGACCTTGTCGACCTGCGACGTTCAGCAGCAGCATCGTTCAAAGTTTCATGATCCTCGTCATTAGCTTCCTCTCTTGTTGGTGCAGACGGCACTGGAACAATTTTAGGTGATGCGCTACTCTCCAACTCGAGAGAAGGTTCAATAACCTCGTCTAGCTCTACCTTCCTCCCACTCACTTCTTTCGAGAGAAACTCCTTCTCAAGAAAGGATTCGTTCTTTGCAACAAACACTTTGCCTTCGGATCTGTGGTAGAAGGTATACCCAATAGTTTCCTTAGGGTATCCTATGAAGACGCATTTCTCCGCTTTGGGTTCGAGCTTGTCCGGCATCAACTTATTGACGTAAGCTTCGCATCCCCAAACTTTAAGAAACGACAACTTAGGTTTAGCACCAAACCATAGTTCATACGGTGTCATCTCAACGGATTTAGATGGTGCCCTATTTAAAGTGAATGCAACGGTTTCTAATGCATAACCCCAAAATGATAACGACAAATCTGTAAGAGACATCATTGATCGCACCATATCTAATAGAGTTTGATTCCGGCGTTCAGACACACCATTGTGCTATGGTGTTCTGGGTGGCGTGAGTTGCGAAACGATTCCACTTGCTTTAAGATGCATGAGAAAATTATAACTCAAATATTCACCTCCACGATCGGATCGTAGAAATTTATTTTTCCTGTTACGATGGTTTTCCAGTTCGTTCTGAAATTCTTTGAACTTTTAAAACGTTCATTAAATAGATATACCCATGTCTACTTAAGTCATCAGTAAAAGTGATAAAATTGCGATATCCACCGCGCGTCGAAACACTCATTGGTCCGCATACATCGGTATGTATGATTTCCAACAAGTCCGTTGCTTGCCCCATCATTCCAGAGAACGGGTTTTGATCATCTTTCCCATGAGGCACGGCTCGCACGTGTCAAATGATTCAAAATCAAGAGACTCCAAAAGTCCATCAGAATGGAGTTTCTTCATGCGTTTTACACCAATATGACCTAGACGGCAGTGCCACAAATAAGTCGAATTATCACTACCTACTTTGCATCTCTTATCCTCAATGTTATGGATGTGTGTTTCATTGCTTTCGAGATTCAGAAGAAATAAACCATTCATAGCAGTTGCATGACCATAGAAGATGTTACTCATATAAATAGAACAACCGTTATTCTCCGATTTAAATGAATAACCGTCTTGCAATAAACATGATCCAGATATAATGTTCATGCTCAACGCAGGCACATGATAACATTTATTAAGGTTTAAAACTAATCCCGAAGGTAAAACTAAGGAGAACGTGCCGACGGCCATCACATCAACTCTTGATCCATTGCCAACGCGCATCGTCACCTCATCCCTTTCTAGCCGTCGTCTATTCCGTAGCTCCTGTTTCGAGTTACAAATATTAGCAACTGAACCAGTATGAAATACCCAAGCACTACAACGAGCGCTAGTAAGGTAAACATCAATAACATGTATATAAAATATATCTTTAATGGTGCCAGCCTTCTTGTCCGCTAAGTACTTCGGACAGTTGCGCTTCCAGTGACCCTTGTCCTTGCAATAGAAGCACTCATTGTCCGGCTTAGGTCCAGACTTGAGCTTCTTCTCAGCAGGGTCAACGCGCTTGCCGCTGCATTTCTTGAAGGACTTCTTTGCACCCTTACCTTTCTTAAAGCTAGGGGTCTTGTTGACCATCAACACATGATTATCTTTCTTGATATCCACCTCCGCAGCTTTCAGCTTAGCGAAGAGCTCGATGATCGTATCGATGGAACCAATCGATTGTGAGTAACTATAAAACCTTTGTAGCTAGGAGGAGTGATTGCGAACTCATCAATCTTGAGCTCTTCTGGAATCTTGCAGTCCAGTTGCTCAAGACGTTGAGTGTAGCCCGACATCTTAATGGCATGCTCAGTAACGGAACTCCCTTCCTCCATCTTGCAGTTAAAGAATTTCTCAGAGATCTCATATCTCTCAGAACGGGCCTGAGTCTGAAACATGGTTTTCAGTTCCTCAAGTATCTCAAAGGGCCCGACGAACTCCTCAAAACGATTTTGAAGGTCCGATTCCATAACAAACAACATGGTACTCTTAATCACTCCATAATCATCTTTGCGTGACTGATAAACAGTTTTTTCATCAACCGGCGCATCAATAGCAGGGGCGTCACCTAGCGCTTTCTCAAGGACATAGTACTTTTGTCCGCCAGCGAGAATGATTCTCAGATTGTGGAACCAGTTGGTGAAGTTAGACCCATTATTCTTAAGCTTTTCTTTCTCAGCAAAAACGTTGAAGTTGAAGTTGGACTTAGCCATTTGATCTACAAAATTTGCAAGTACAATTTAGACTATGTTCATGATAACTAGTTCAACTTAATCAAATTACTAGATTAACTCCCACTAAATTCAACATCCCTCAAGTTGTTTAGTGAACACGATCCAAATTCACCACACCTAATCCGATCTTTACGAGAAGAGATGTGGTTTCAATGGTGGACAACAAAGTGTCGATCATATCATTCATATGACTCATGCTTAACCTTTCGGTTCGTGTGTTCCAAGGCCATGTCTGTACATGCTAGGCTCGTCAAGTCAAATCCAAGTATTTCCGCATGTGCAAAACTGGCTTGCACCCGTTGTATGTGAACGTAGAGTTTATAGCACCCGATCATCACGAGGTGCTTGAACACGACAAACTTTCGCAACGGTGCATACATGGGGAGAACACAATTTTATCTTGATATTTAAGTGAGGAATCATCTTATAATGCTACCGTCACGATCTAAGCATAATAAGATACATAAAAGGATAAATATCACATGCATATAATTTTATGTGACATGGTATAGCTAATCTCCGCGCAATGATCTCCATCTTGTGCGTGCCAGCATGATCTCCATCACTCCACCATGATTTCCTCCACCATGAATAGCAACTACAACTATTGCTAACTACTTAGCGATAAAGTAAATCTATTTCATGGCGTATAAGAAGTTGACACACAGGTCATACACAATTATAAAGACAACCATCACTACTAGAGAAAAGCCTATGCGAGGCGCACCTAAAAGCCTATCCGAGGCGCATATCATATGCGCCTCTAGCTTCAAGCCTCGGGTATTTTTTATGTATGCGCCTCGCATATGTGAATTATAGGAGGCGCATATGATATATGCGCCTATCATATGTTTTACAATGCGCCTTGTATATTTATAGTATATGCGCCTCCTACAGTATCCTATATGCGCCTCCGGTAATATTTTTGAAATTCAAGTTTTACAGACCACTATAAATAATAATATACAGATTTTCAAATATACAATATAGTCTAGAATACAGTATAAAGAGCACATAATTTTTCAGAAACTTGCAATTTGCCAAAGCATAATAGAACCAACATGAATACAATACATTACACATCAATCATGACATACAAGTTCATACATCAAGTGTTTGTGCCACAAGTTCACACCTCCGAGTACAAGTTCACAATCACATTACACCTTCGAGTACAAGTTCACAATCACATTACAACTCCAACGACGTAGCTCTACCTAGATGAAGTAGAACACATAACCTACCATGAAGAGCAACAAGGTGGTGATCACGAGGAAGTTCCTCCACTTCTTCCCTCCATGCCTCCTCCACTTCTCTTCCACCTCTCTACTCTCATAGCATTGGTAGTGTTGCCCGAAGTTGTTCACTTGCTTCGGCAGTCTTTCCACTCCTCGTACACACCTGGAACCCGACTGACGTACACGACATAACACCTCGGCATCTCCTACACATAATAAAGATGATATTACTTATGTCAGTGTAAAGCAATAGCTAGCAGTTCACAAGATAGAATCATGCATATATATATATGGGTGCAACAAAATGTAAGAAATCACGTTCTAATCATCGGCATTTCGAAGAAAGACCAAAAAAAGCAAACCAAGAATGACTTGGATTAGTGCCTCATACTTAGATTGGGCATGGAAATAACAATGCTCGCTGTTCGATCTCATGCAGCAAGTAGAGTATAGGCCCAAATTACTAGTCTACTTGGCACACAAGATCGAACAGCGGCATAGTCATACACGTGACACCACAACACGTTCTAATCATCGGCATTTCGAAGAAAGACAAAGAAAGCAAACCACAAGAAGTAGGGAAGCAATGACAAATGAAAAGCAATAAGCACTTAAAATAGTTCGTAACACAAATAACTAGCTAGTGTCTCTCACAATCAAGTTCAACGGTTGACAAAACATATTCTAGAGGTTTTGCTAGGCAAGTTTAACATAGTGATAAGAGGTTACAACACGAGTTCAAAACTAACATCTAGGTACCCAGGCAATGCAATCATGAAGTCTTCTTCGGCTCTTGAGTCGGCTTTGGGGGGGCATTGATGAAGCCCGACCGAGTTTTCGCCATTTGCATGAACATCCCGCCATCACCCTGCTGCGCTAAGCGTTCGTCTATCTCCCTGTTGGATGGTGTATAGCCGCCGTAGAAGGTGCCTCCGGTTTTTATGACTCCCTGGTACATGATTGTCGCGATCTCCTCCTGGATGTTGAAGAAGTGTTGCCTGAGGTTGCGAGCCTGTATGCATGCAAGCTTTTCAGCCCACTTCACGAGGTCAGATGGCAGCGTTTTGGTCTCCATGTCATTGAAGAACTCCTTCATGTGGTAAATGGCGTAGAAGGCATCCTTCCCACTGCCAGGCGGCTACTTGACGCAGGCAAACTTCGTCGTGTGGCGGAACACGTGCGCGCCAAACTTTACATGTGGCCTTGCCGGTTTGACGCCTCCCGCTGCGACGTAGCCGGTGAGAGCGCCATCAAGAATTTTCTTGATATTTGTGTAGTTTTTTTGGATCGCACTGTTTGAGTCGAGGTACAAGGCTGTTGAGTGTTTCAAATTCAAGCTTATGAGCACACAGCCTGTCCGATCATCCTCCGTGATGGGATGGTAGGGAAGGAGAATCACATCCTTGTCCGAGTATGTTTGCAGGAAGTTTGAGAGGTAGTCGGTCGCGGATCTATGGCCTCGGCATCTTCGGAGACGGCGTCATGCATGAAGTAGGATCCACTATCTGGATGCGGGATCTTGTCTCTGGTGATCTCCATGGCCATATTGAGGAGAACAGCGGACCAGGGTATTGTCGAAACCCGTTCAACATGTCAAACAGGTCGGTATGCGCGTAGAAGATATCCCGAAGTGCGGTGAAGCACGGCATATGAGAAGGCACCTTAGCCTTGAAAGCAGTACGACGATCGTTGTCGCGAATGCGGCACTGCTCAATGTGAGACATCCATAATGAATACTACGCATATGCGAGCTGCGACCTCGAGCATCGATTTACACATCATTTTACACACACGCGTCGCTAATTCTTGGCTTGCCCCGCCGTCCGGAAAGAGGATTTGGATCCCGCCCGATCACCCTTAGGCTTCCTTTTGCGACCCTTCTTGCTCTTTCTGACGGCCACTGCGTTCACCTCACCGACCGTCTTATGGAGGGTGCGGGGCTGATCAAAGGAACTCGGCCTTGGAGGCTCGGTGAAGGGACGGTGGCGGCGTCTCGACTAGTTGGGAAGAGACGCCTTGCAAGGGGTTTCTTTGCTGGTTGGGTCTCCGCAACTTGATGTGTGCCTGATGGTCCCGGCTCATACAAATCAGAAAACCTTGTGTTAACAAACTGGTCACCGTAGTTTGGGTCAATTTCTTCATCATCATCGGGATTCTGTGTCATGTTGTCCAAGTCTCCCATCTCGAAGTCTTCATCATGTGCTGGTTGTGCTGCCTCTAGGGTGATGTTGAGCTGGTCCTCTGTCCCCAAACCGATCGCTCTCTTGAGTAGGTACAAATAGCAAGCGGTATTGAGGACCGCTGCCGTGTCCTCATCATCCCATCCTTGAGGTTGAGAGGAGGTTCCACTTGCTCGTGGCAGGAAGCACCATACTGTATTTGACCCTCATCATGTCAGGTGGCATTGTGACATTGTGCATTTTGCGGTTCTCTGGTTGAACAATAGTACCCTTGGCAACATCCATCAACTGGCCGCCCACCCAGTGCATTAGAGTGCAAGGAGTGTCTCCCTGCGAAAGATCGACATGTAGGCCGAGCATTAGAAAAACAGAGATCAAGTCATCGGTGTGGTTGAGCCTCCCAACTCTCGCTTTAATTAGTTAGTTACCTTGAGGGAGTCAAACTCGGCCAATGTCGAGGCACCGACGCCGACAGGCTTGACCACGCAAGTGGCGGAGTGGCTGCCTGATGGCACGGTGTTGTGGGCCGGCGCCTTTGCCGCAGTGGTCAAGTTAAGCTTCGGAGCTAGAGGAGTCTCCACCACCACCGGCCCTGCTGGAGGAGTCACCAACGCCTTCGGCCGCGCCACATTATCCGATTGGGCGCTGTTGAGGTTGGGAACCGGTGGCGGCCCCCGTTTACCACCCTTCTGCCACTTGTTGTACTTTTCCATGTAGACGGGAAGGATGGTGTTGAGCTTCTCGTTCACTTGTGAATTGACTTGTGACTGGACTTGTGTCTGGACTTGTTCTTGAAACTTTGTCTCGACAGCCAACACAGCCTTGTTCACGGCATCTTGGACTATATTTGGAAAGGCTTCCACCTGTTCCCTTAGGAGTATTACCTCGGCACTTTCGGCCTTCTTGCCCTTTCGCTCCGAGGTGCCATAGTACTCGGACCATGATATGCCTCCAAAGCCGACCACACGACCAGCCGACGGGGCCGCCAGGGGATCGACACTCTTGGTCCGGTTCAGCGCCCTATTAAAAGTGGTGTCCCACTTGGCGACAGGCGGTGGCGCTGACCCCTGGGATGAGGAGCTCCTACACTCCTCGTCCTGCGCACAAGGAACGCGAAGCATTTGATCAGAAAACTGGACTTCATTGATTAATCATGAATGCAATTAATCGACTTGCATGCAAACTACTTACATATTTTTGCATGAAGTCCTTCACCCTCGGAGCAAAGGGGCCGGCGGGCTCCGAAGAATAATCAGAACCCCCTTTCGGCGGGGCAAACCGGGCCCTGACGAAGTTCTTTTCCTACTCCTCCTTTATGTCGTCAAAGGGACGTGTCAACCCCTTTGCACAAGCGTCGGCGTCCTCCTTATCCCATTTGGGCCTCGCGGCTCTATAACCGCCGGAGCCGAGATTGTGGGTACCAATGTTTCAGGATCTCATATTCTTGCCCTTCTCAGTCCTGGCCTTGCCCAAGGCGGAGTTACATCTGGCCTTAAACACATTGTAGTCTTCTTCCTTGACCAGAGGCTCCTTCTTGACGAGCTCTGGATAACTTAGCTTCTCCTCGAAAATCAGATTCTTCACCCGAGCCTTCCAATTTTACAAGGCCTTGGTCATCCTCCCGAGGGCATACTTGTTCACTGGATTCCCTTTGAGATTGTCATTATTATACTTGTTTTCCTCATCACCCGGGAACGCGTATCTTGCGTGCAGCTTCCGGAAAAGCTGGATGAGGAAACCCTTGTTCTCTTGACCTTGGGTTCTCCATGTTGATCGTGTGGTGTTAGGAGGATTTCCACGAGCTGGTTAGAGTAACCCCCAACAAATTCTTCTGGCTCCAAAGGCGCACCTTTAGGGCTCACGCTTGTGATGATGGACCTTTTGAGGTCGACCACGATCGGGGTCCGATCCTTCCGAGACTTCTTTGATGCGCTACCATCGTATGTAGTAGCTTCACCGCCGCCATCAGTGGTAGTGGCGTCGCCATCGGCGTCCCCCATCTCCTCATTGCCCGATGAGGTATCCTCGTCCTCCTCCATCTCGTCGTACCGCGGGACAAGTTCCGGCCTCTAGGATTCCATCTCCGCTTTTGCTCCCAAAAGGGCTTACGGCTAGAAGGGCCGGATCCGACATTTCTAAACACACAAATAAATGAAACTAATAAGCACAAAAATTCACGAAAATGTTGGCATGAACTTTGCTAATTTTCTATGTCTAGGAGTGCGAAGAATGCGGGCGAAATGAATCAACATTCCGGCGAAACATTGGCAACTCAAAAAGAAAAACCTGCACAAAAAGGATCAACTGCCATCATCACAGCCATTTTCTGCCAGCATACACAAACACATACATATATCAGATCAGTGCCATACATACAGTATCCTGGTGTAGTTTAACATACATCATGGTCTAGCACAAAACTTGGAGAATTCTCATACAAGCCACAAAATGTCAGTAGGAAACACAGAACTTGGAGAATTCTCATACAAGCAGACTACAACACAGAACTTTTCTGGCCAGTAGGAAACATTAAGCAGACTACAACACAGAACTTGGAGAATTCTCATACAACAGCCACAAAATGTCAGTTTCTGGCATGAATATTGACAGTAGCACTGATTAGTTCAATTTAGCAGGGATCTTGTGTGGAATAACTAAATGAATATTGACAGTAGCACTGATTAGTTCACTGGCCAAAATAACAATACTTATGTTGTTGTTAAGCGGTGATGTTAAAACAGACCTTGCATTGTGCAGATATAGCAAGTTACAGGAGTCTAAATTCAGTTAAGAGAGTTGCAACTTTAGTACCTCTATTTCATTTAAAACATAAGCAATATGTCAATAAGATCACAAGAACTAATGTAAATGACAGTGAGAACATATATTTCTAAAAGTACAGACAGGCATTTAGCTTCAGATGTTCCTTAGGCAGCAGCATGTTAGCCTCCTACTCCAAATCAATGCTTAGCCTGACAGGCATTTAGCTTCAGATGATGCTTAGAATGACAGTGAGAACTAATGTAGATGAGTGACATTTAGCTTCAGATGATGCTTACACATAAGCTATGGAAACAAATTATTGACCACAAGTATAAAAATGATAAACCCAACCTTTTTGCTTGTCCTGATAATGGTATCTCTCCCTTTTGGAAAGGGACTATGTGGGCTGTTAGGGCTGCAAAAATGGGGTATGAATGGAAATTTGGCAATGGACAGAAAACAAAATTCTCGGAGGACCATTGGTTTGGTACCTGCAGTCTAGCTATTCAGTTTTGTGATCTATAGTAGTTCCCACTCATATTCCAGCTGTGTGGAAGATTAGTGTCCCCCCTAGGTTACATGTCTTCCTTTGGTTGCTTGCCAATAATAAGCTACTCACTAGAGATAACCTGAACAAAAAGGCAAAAATTGTCTAATTTATCTTGTGTATTTTGCTCTGATGCAGAATCTTGTGTTCGTTTATTTTTTGAGTGTGCTGTTGCCAAGGAGCTCTAGAGGAATGTCCACTGACAGGCTCCCAAGGGCAGACAGATAAGATTTCAATTACAAGTAGATGGATATGTGATAAAACACAAAAAACTGCTAACATAATTCACACGGCTGCCTTGTGGTGTTTGTGGAAATGCAGAAGCGATGTGTTTTAACAGATCATCTTGGCCTGGGATTCAGGTGTTGTTTCAGAAGATGGACTGAGAACTGAGGGCAAAACAAGGGCTAACTACCTGTAGGCCGTTGCCGATCATGCGGTTGATGGCTTTCTTTGCCGAGAAGGAAGGAGACCGAGAGGCTGGAGGAGGTCGGGCCGCTCCAAAGAACCGCACCGGAGGGCGGAGGTGGACGCCGGCAGCGGCTGAGAAACCCTATAAGGGGAGGAGAGGGGAAGAGGCGTGGGTGGGTGGGGGGCGGGGACTCACCGGAGAGAGGGATTGCCAAAGCCGGAGGAGCTTCCCTCCTTCACGGGGCGGCGGCGTCGGGCTCCTCCTTCACGGGGACGACGGCGTCGGGCTCCTCCTCCACGGGGTGGCGGCGAGCTCCTCCTTCACGGGGACGGCGGCGTCGGGCTCCTCCTCCACGGGACGGCGTCGGGCTCCTCCTCCACGACGGCGACGGCTTCGATCTATCTGAGATATGTGAAGTCGTGTACTAGCTGTAGTACTAGCTGTGTGACTTGATGTGTGCCGGTTATGCGAGGCGTATATCACAAAGTGCGCCTCGTATAATATTACGCGAGGCGCATCTGGTCTAAATGCGCCTCGCATAATATGCAATCCTAGACAAATAGGGCAGTGCGCAGGTTTCTATCAACAAACACACATCAGCCTAGTGGTAGTACATGCCTTGTCCTATTTCACTGCTGGCCACCCAGGTTCGAATCCTAAGGTTAACAATTTTTTGGAAAAAAAAATTAAAGGCCATTTTCATGTAAAAGCGTTGTCCAAACACAATATGAACTATAAAATATACTACAAATATTTTAAATATTCAAATATTGCTAAAACAACAAAAGTGAGTATTCTCAATGAATGTGTCTTGTCGATACATAATATTCTCAATGCAATATTATTATAACACACACATAATGAAAATTAAGAATGTTTTGATACATAATAGTAGGCCACACACACGACGGTTCTTGACAATGGTCGGAGCGCGCTAGCGTTTCTTGACAATGGTCGTCTTCTTGCCCTTCTTTGTCGCGGTTGCATAGGTTAGGTCCGGGACGTCTTCACTACTTCTCTTGAACGGAAGTCCTTTCTTAGGTAGGGTTATGGTGTATGGTGTTTGGTTGCCATACCCGTCATCTATCTTTGGGTCGCCGTTCTGGTCAAAGTCTTGCTCGTTGGCGACTCCGTCCATTCCGATAATGTTCCTTTTGCCTCTCCTGACGACAACCCGGCTAGGCTTTGACGGGTCTTTGATGTACCAGCATTGGTCGACTTTGCTAGCCAAAACCCAAGGCTCATTTCTTCCGGGTGCGTTCGCGCTGGTGGTCTTTGACGGTATAACCATCGTGGTGAAATACCGGTCTTCTTTCTCGACGCTCTTGGCCCACCTGACACGGAACATCGGCACCTTATCCGTAACATAGTTGAGCTCCCAAATCTCCTCGATCCTTCCGTAGTATCTTTCCGGGATGTCGCCGGTGTAGAATATCCCTGTTACCCCTGAGTTACGGTAATCTGATTATTGTCTTTTTCCTCTGTGTAGAACGTGTATCCGTTGATATTGTAAGCCTGATAGGTCATGAGGTCGTGCGAGGCGCCCTGTGACAATGAGAATATGAGTTTATCTTCCTCCGAGTACTCGCCCTGTAGTGGATTAGCTATGACCTTCTCCCTAAACCACCGCGTGAAACCGGAGTTGTGCTCCTTGATAACATCTTCCTCCCTCGGGACCTGGCGCCCCTGATCAGCGTAATTCTTCTTGATAAACTCTTTGTGCTCATGTATGTATGGATCAACCACCTGCAGGTGTTGCAGCGTGACCAGGTTTGCTCTTTCAAAGTCCTTGGTTCGGCCCTCCATGTCGACATGCTTTGCACGTCGACCCTCGCAGTGACCCCATCCAGCGAGCCTCCCGAGGTGCTTGTTGAATGGCATACCAAGAGGGGTCTCAGTTTGTAGAAAGTTCGAGCAGAAAGAGATGCACTCTTCGGCCAGGAAGCCGTTTGCTATGCTTCCATCCGGGGAATTGTTCTTAACGTATCCCTTGATGTGTCCATTGAGCCTTCGAGCGGCATCATGCTTCGCGAACGCAGGACCGAGCTGGATGATATCCTCCACGACATGGAGAAGCGGATGAAGCATGATGTCGAAAGCGGGGGAATAGATCTCGAGCTCGCACATTATCACCACGATCTCGTCATGTAGCCTCGTGAGCTGCTTAATGCCTATCGACTTCGAGAGATGGCGTCAAAAAGTTGCGAGGCCAAAGCGGTGTTTCACGGATGTGCTTGTCCATTATACCTCGGATCGCGACCGGGAGTACTGCGTCATTAGCACGCGGCGTCGTGAGACTTCATCCGCTGAGCGCTGCCCGCCTCGTCTATCTGCTTATCTTCCCAGCGTAGCGTTCGGAAATTTCACTCGAGGAGGCACTTCATAAACCTGTATGGCCTCCTTCTTTTCGAGTGAAGCATGAGGCCTTGATCTTGACCTCTCCTTCTTAACCTTTTTCCCCTTGCGACGGCGGCTATTCTGTGTTTCTGTCTCCTCCACCTCGTCCTCCTCCTCATCGCCGCTAGGTGGTGGTTGAAGTTCATCCCCGATGCCCATATGCTTCAAGTCGTTCCTTGCCTTGACCCATCTTTGGTCTTGTCGGTGTTAAGGAGGGTGGCAAAGGACTCTCGCCACGTTCTTCGTGATATGCATGAGATCAAGGCTATGAGGCACGGAGGATCTTCCAGTATGGCAAGTCCTAGAAAGCAGACCTCGCCTTCCATACCTTCAAGCGGCTGCAGCTTCTTACGGGTCTTTCACGGTGCAGGCACTCCTTCCGATTATTCAACGCTTGTAGATTTCCGCCACTCTTACGGTGTGGGATTCCTCGAGCTCGATCATCCCATCGAGCAGATGTCCTAGCTTTCTCAGGCGTGATTCTTGGAAGCCACCTCCGAGACCCAAGGAACACGGTTTTCGGACCCGGGATCTTTACGTAGTGGCGATGCGTTGTATTATCCTTGCACCTAACGCACCCATAGAATCCTTGGACCACCTGCCCCGAGAAGTATCCGTAACCAGGATAGTCTTGCACCGTCGTGATCACCGCCGCTCTCATGTAAAAGTACTCTTGTCTCGAGGCGTCCCATGTACGGGCTCCTTCTTCCCATAACGTGGCCAACTCCCCTTTCAACAACGTGAGATACAGATTGATGTCTGTACCAGGTTGTTTTGGCCCTTGAACGAGCATACTCATGGTTACGTACTTCTTCTTCATGCACAACCAGGGGGGAGGTTGTAGATCCATACAAAATTCGGCATGACCTCCCCTAAAAAGAGGACATCCGCGAGTGCCAGAAATTCGCCGGAAAAGAAATAAATCGACATTCCGGTGAAACATTGGCATCTCAAATGAAATCCCTTCACAAAAAGTAGCACCACAACACAATCATATAGTCGGTGTCTCCGACAACGCGCATACATGCAAGCAAAGCCCTCACGCTTCCTCCAACAACGACTTGCGCAAGAGAGCCGGAGGAGAAGTAAATGGACATGTTGTAGATCTAGAGGAGCAAGAGACTTCACTTACATATGGGTGTCAACCAATGGATGTTGAGCAAGCTTCTATTGATTTCTCTCACTATTATGGTTGCCAACATCCGGTGTAAATCCCATGACTACTATAGTGAGAGAAACTGGCATCCACCAGCCGCATGTGTGGAACAAGCCACACGTCAAGTGCGGAGCCGGTCTCGCGAACGAGGTCATGTAAATTTGGTCTGGACCGCTTTGATCTCACTATCCCACGTCATAAGCAGGGGCAGAGCTAGTAGGGTGTAAGGTTGGGGCGAGGACCACCCTAAGATTTGGCCCGTTAGCCTAATACATATCGTCTAAAAAGAATGCAATTGGCCCTGGCCCATGCGGTGGAAAGTAGACACACGTAGGTTTTCTCGATTCCTCTAGTCCTGTTAAACCGTCGGCCGCAGAAACTCCGTTTCACGATCCATCCAAGCCGAATTCAGAGTCCCGATCGATCTCGATTCAATCCCCTCTAAAATAAAATCTATCGCTAGACTCCTCTACTGATTGATTGCTCGATTGTTGATTCGGTTCATACAGAGTCTGCGGCCAATTACCCGAAGCTTCAACAATTTCCGATCTGCTAATCAATCGATCAGGTGAGATTCCACCGTGTTAGCTAAGCTATGCGCCTCTTTCTGTTCTCTTGTTCTACTTTAATTGTGAATAGTTTATTCAAGGTAGAAGAGTAAAATTAGCGATAACTTTGAATCAACTTGTATTTTTGTTCTGTATCGATCCATTAGTAGAAGAATATTTTTTTCTCTTTCTCTCTCTTTCTCTACTCTTGTCTAACTGTTCTATATTTATTCGGATATAGAAAATTGATTCACTATAATTTGGCAGTTGATAAATCAGCTGACATTTTTTTGCATTGCAGACTGACTGAAACATGAAGAAGAGGAACTCTGACATTGCATCACTTTTTCAGAAGCATGAAGCAAAGAAGATCGCATCTTCTGCCTCGACAACTGCCGAAGAGTAAACTGTAGTTCCAACTAAAGATACAGCCTCGCCACCACCGCTCTCATCGTCGCCACCACCGCCGCCACCGCCACCGCCACAAGTATATGATATTAATCGTCTTCCACATGATCCAGGAGAAAGATTACCCATTGCAAGCTATAATATTAATGATCAGGATGCAATTCGGAGAGCATACATCCTTAAAGGTCCATGCCGACCATATGCACATCGGTTTGAATCAAGGAATATTGGAGGTAAAGATCAGCATTTTAGTATTCTTTGGTTTGAGAGGTATAATTGGCTTGAATATAGTATCAAGAATGATGCTGCATTTTGCTTCGTATGCTACTTGTTCAAAGAGAAGAAAAGCAAGGGAAAGGGTACCGGGGTTTTTGTTGATGGTGGTTGGAGAAATTGGAATAGGGATGATGCACTTGACAAACATGTGGGTGGTGTAACAAGTGTACACAATCATGCTCAAGAGAGATATAACTTATTTCTTAATCCCGAAGCGGCAGTTGATAACCTTATTGTGAAGGTAAACCATGAGGAACTACGTCTTTACAAGCTCGGGTTGCTTTATTCTCTTAGATGCTTGAGATTTCTCCTGGGTCAAGGATTGGTATTTCGTGGACATGATGAAAAGGATGATTCTCACAATAGAGGGAACTTTCTTGAGCTTCTGTAATGGCTTGCAGCAAATAATGAAGAAGTGAATAAATTGGTTTTGAAAAATGCTCCAGGTAATTGTACCTTGACTTCCCCTGAGATACAAAAGCAAATTATTCAATGTTGTGACATACACACGAGGAAGGAAATTATAGAAGAACTTGGTGATGACAATTATGCAATTCTTGCTGATGAGAGTAGTGATGTATCGCATAAGGAACAACTAGCTATTTGCTTGCGTTATGTAGATAAAGTGGGAAGGCTAAAGGAGCATTTTCTTGGAGTTGTTCATGTAGGTGATACTACTTCTTTGTCATAAGGATGCAATTTATGGTTTACTCGGTCATCACCATTTGACCCCCACTCAAATCCGTGGGCAAGGCTATGACGGAGCTAGTAACATGAAAGGGGAGATTAAAGGACTGAAAACTTTGATCATGCAAGAGTCACCTTCTGCTTATTATGTTCATTGCTTTGCACATCAACTCCAGCTAGTCCTAGTTGTTGTTGCTAAGGACAATACAGATTGTTCTTGGTTTTTTGCTCAAGTATCTATCTTGATGAGTATTGTGGGAGTCTCTTGTAAGCGCCATGACTTGCTTCGGAATGTAGAGTTGTTAACCTCTTGAAATCTCTTGAAATGGGTGAACTAGAAACTGGCAGCGGATTAAATCAAGAGATGGGGTTAGCTAGGCCAGGTGAGACTCGATGGGGCTCTCATTTCAAAACCATTATGCGCATCCTTGGTATGTATGCCACAATTCGAGATGTGCTCATTATTCTTGGAAAAGATCATGGGCAAAAGGGTGATTGGCCAAAAATACATGTTGTGCTTGGAGTGTTTGAATAATTTGATTTTGTTTTTAGTGCGCAGTTGATGGTTGTAATTCTTGGATACACAAATGATTTATCCGAGTGTTTACAAAGGAGAGAGAGCAAGATATTGTTAGTGCTATCTCACTTGTTGGTATGGCAAAGAGAAGAATGCAAGAGATGAGGTCTAATGGTTGGGATTCATTCTATGAAAAGGTGATTTCATTTTGCAATGAGCATGGCATCCAAGTTCCTTAAACGAATGGTAATTATGTTCCTTATGGGAGATCAACACGGTTTTCTTCTGATCAAACAAATGATGATCATTTAAGAAGAGAAGTATACATTGGTGTCATTGATAAAATCAGTAAAGAGCTTGACAGTCGATTTGATGAGGTCAACATGGAGTTACTTAGTTGTATGGTAGCCTTGAATCCTGTCAACTCATTTGCTTATTTTGATGCAAAAAAGGTACGCAGACTTGCTGAATTTTATCCTACTAATATTTTCAAGGTTGATCTAATGATACTTGAGACACAACTTGTTAACTACATTGATGACATGAGAAAAGATGAAAACTTCAGAGGTCTAAAGAATCTTGTTGAGCTATCAGTCAAACTTGTTGAAACAAAGAGACATATTGTTCATGATCTAATCTACTCTCTTCTCAAATTGGTACTACTTCTACCGGTGGCGACGGCAAGTGTTGAAAGAGTGTTCTCTGCAATGAATTTAGTGAAGCATAAGTTGAGGAATAAGATGGGTGATGGTCTTTTAGATGATTGCCTGGTCACATTCATTGAGCGGGATACTTTTGTCAAGATAAACGATGATGATATAGTTGAGACTTTCATGGCCATGAGAAAACGTTATCCTGAGAAGAATAAGAAGAAATAGTAGTATTGTAGTGGTCTTTAAAATAGCTACGGTATGTTATATTTCTATATGCAAATTTGACAATATAATCATTGAATTTATGCTACTTGTGAGACTTTATAAATTTATTTTTGACGTGCCTTTATATATAGTATGCTCAATACATGTACATTGTCCTGTTATTTTTGTAATTCCTAGGAAAAAATATTAATTGCCCCACCCTAGTGTAAAATCCTGGATCCGCCACTGGTCATAAGAGGTACACAGCAAGAGGCTTGCAACAAAAAACATCAACGCCCGCAACAAGCATGTTGCGTTCTACTCGTGGAACACATCTACGCATAGATCGAGCTCTGATACCACTGAAGGGATTCACAGCATAGTAAATCAAAATTTTCTACGGATGTGAACGAGAAACCCAAGATCTAATCTAGGATATGCAATCAACGAGAGAGGTATATGAGATCTTCATACCCTTGAAGAAATCGCATAGCGGAAACGTTCAACAGAACATGGTTGGTGTAGTCGTACTCGCCGTCTCCTCCTCGCGTCTGCAGCACGACGGCGTGGTGCTAATGGTGGAGAATTTCTGCAGCAGGACTTCACCTACACGTAGTCGGGAGAGAGAGAGGTGGAGGGCAGCAGCTGGCGGCTAGGGTTTGGGGTGAGGGGAGGGTGCGCCCCCATCCCACCTTATATAGGGGACTGGCCGCCCCCCTTGCCCCCTCCTCCAAGCCCTAGGGCGGCGGCCCCAAGGGTGGAGTGGGGGCAAGTCTTCCCCCTCCCTTCTAGAAGGTCTCCTAGGGTTTCCCCTAGGGTTTTGGCCGGTTGGGCCTATGGGGCCTTGTTCCCCTGGCCCAATGTGTCCAGGGCACTCCCCTTAGTACCACGCAGGCCTCCGACAAGTGGGGCCATGTTGGTCCCACTCCGGAAGCTTCTAGAACCTTCCGGTACAATGCTGATAAACTCCGAAACTATTCCGAAATCCAAAAACTGCTTTCCTTTATATGAATTTTATTCTCCAGACCATTATGGAACCTCTCGTGATGTCCTGGATCTCATCCGAGACTCCGAACAAAAACTCATAAACCAATTATCCATTCTATCCTAGCGTCGAGGCACGTTAAGTGTGTGACCCTACGGGTTCGAGAATATGCAGACATGATCTTCTATCAATAATCAACAGCGGGATCTGGAAACCCATATTGACTCCCACATATTCATCGATAATCATATCGGATGAACCACGATGCCAGGATTCAATTAATCCCATATATATTCCCTTCGTCACGCGATATTTTACTTGCCTGAGATTCGATCATTGGTATCGGCATACCTAGTTCAATCTCGTTCACAGCAAGTACTTTACTCGTTCCGTAATCCGATATCACTTTGTGATTAACTCCTTAAACATGTGCTTGCAAGAGGTGTTGATATCGATTACCGAGTGGGCCCGAAGTATATCTCTCCGACTCGGGAGGAACAAATTCCATCTCGATACATACAACCCAGCAGGTACTTTCCGATCACCTGAGAGACACCTTCATGATCAACCTCACATAGGATGACGTTTGATGACCTCAAAGCTTTCTTCCGATACCAGGGAGTTGCATTATCTCATGGTCTAAGGAATACAATATTTGACATAGGAAAAAGCTTCGCAAAGATGAACACGATGACACGATCTAATTGCTCTACTTGATTTGGGTTTGTCCATCATATCATTCTCCTAATGACATGATCTCATTATTAATCGACAACTCATGTCTATGGTTAGGAAACCTTAACCATCATTAATCAATGAGCTAGTCCATAGAGGCGTACTAGGGACACAGTGTTGTTCATAAACCACACAAGTATCAAAGTTTCCGCTTAATTCAATTCTAGCATGGAATATAAACGTTATCATGAACAAGAATTATAACAATAACATCTTTATTATTGCCTCTAGGGCATAATTCCAACAGTAATGCTTTCACCTAGAGAAACATCTGGCACTTGGCAAGTGGGTATGTTAGGGAAAGGTTGGATCGGGCAGTTGCTAATGTGGGCTGGAGGTGGAGGTTTCCCTTGTATAAATAATAAATGGGGACCCGAGGCATCCTTACCATAGACCAGTGGTGGCGGTCTTAAACTAACAAGGTATTTCTGAGGAGGGAACGAGAGGAGCGCATAATTTCTGTTTTGAAGCAGCATGGCTACATGAGGAGGATTATACCGACGTAGTATAGGAGGCTTGGAACACGGCATTTGATGATGGAGAGTGTACGGTGAGATCCCTAAAACATATGGGCATGAAGTTGTGGGCGTGGGATAAGGAGGTTTTGGGTGAGCTCAAAGGTCGCATAAAAAAAGATCTTGAAAAGTGACGGCGGGGTCCGATAAACCAAGAATGGGCATTGAGAGAACATGTGTTAAGGTACAAACTAAGCAGGTTGGAGGACCAACACAATGTGTATTGGCAACAATGCGCGCGCGCGCAAATTGGCTCAAATTTGGTGATCGAAATATGAGCTATTTTCATGCTTACGCCTCTAAAAGGAAAAGGATAAACAAGATCAAGAAGATAAGAAGAGAAGGAGGAGATGTAGTGGAGAGGGAGGAGGAAATAGGGCTCTTTGTTACTAACCACTACAAAAGTGTGTTCACATCTTCTATAGGTACACAAAATGATGAGCTACTATGCCATGTTCCTGAGGTGATCACAGAAGATATGAAACAATCCCTATACAGGGTGTTTGAAGGGAAGGAGGTCCTACATTAGATCTACGATAACATGGGGTTTTGCTTCATCATTACAAGTTAAATCGATCTACGACAGTTTAACGTTTTCACCACGTAATTGGAACGTCCTACACGTAATTGAGCCTGGTAGATACAAAAGATGATAGAAAACTAACCCTAGAGGAGGCCTAACAACCGACGTAAAGTCAATTACCGGAACAACTCCTCTCGAACTAGCAAACTATATCCTTACGTACTACTGGATCGTTCAACCCGTTTGTAAGGCCTGACTACATGGATATCAAACTAAACCTTGGAGAACAAGGCATAACCATAACAGATCGAATCAACTAAATAAAGATCAAGCAAGATGCTACCTTTGCACTTGGGAAAAGGTGCAAAGGTAGCGAGGTAACTAGAGGTAACACAACTTAACAAATCATAGTGAAAAGTACCGATGTTATCCTAAAAAAATCTATGATAGTAGTGTTACTCGCCATCAACAAGGCTTCAGTACGAGTAACACCAAATAACGCATAAGTAGATACTGCCGAAAGAAACCCTAGAAACAAGGGGTGGCGATGCGCCGAGATTGTGTTTGTTGTGAACGTGATTGTCCTCCTTTTCTCGATAACCTTAGGTACATATTTATAGTCCGGAGACTTTCTATCTTTGGAATAACTCTACAACTCTATCTCTTACCTAAACCGAAACGTAACCTACTACAATATACAGATACACGGGCAATTTAGCCCAAATCTACGTACAAGGCCGATTCAACAACACGTTGCATATACGTATCTTCCAAGCCCATCTTGATCACGGCCCATCTCCTCCTTTGGCCAAAATATGGTGATAACACATGCCCCCCTGGTTTTGGCAATAATAATTCCAAAACCACTCTGTTGATATTTTTTCCTTCCCCCTCTCCTTTTTTTTACATCGGGTTACGCGTTGCAGAGCAGAATCGTCACGCCACCCCCTCATCATGATGCCCTGTCTTCTCAACTCCTTCGCAGTGCATGATTTGACGATTTCGGCAGCACATTCTAGGAAACTGCTACGGCATTGAACCGCCTCCCACTATTCCCCTTATTTAAATTCATCTGAGCAGTTCGCAGTCCCCATCTTCCTCCAGTAGCCAAAAAACCCTCTTCCTCCGCCGAAAAAACCCTCTTCCTCCGCCATGGTGTGGCATCCCGTAAAACCACTACTAGAAAATCGCGTTGAATTTGTGCATTGCATCGTCATCATCATGTGTTGTTTGCCTAAAACTATTTTCGCAAAGCCCATTTCGTTTTCTAATACGCCCCGTCTTAATTCAAACGCCAAAACCCGGGTCGCCGGACTATTTTGTTTTGTCTGTTATCGGGTTGCAAAAGACTTGTTCGAAATAAATAAAAATATTTATTATTTTTAGCGGGGGGCAGTCGAACGGGCCGTATCGACCCGAACAACCACCCCCATATTTCAGATCGGCCCACCCCTTATTCCTACAGCTACCCAGAGAACTACCCACACCCAGCCTCCACCTCACCCCCTCCAATCCCTGAACGCCACCTCAGCTACCCTCTCTCCCCTAACCAACCATAGCCCTCCACCTAGACCCTCTCTCTCTCTCTCACCCTTCCCACCCACCAAACACACCCAACACACTCAACCCACTCAGCTCCCCAGACCCCACACGCACACATGCAACGCACGCCAGCCCGCGTGGCCCCACCCGGCGGGCCCACCTTCCCGCACGGGATCCTCCCTTCCCCGCTCCTGTTCCTCTTCTCCCGCACGCCTTCTCCCACCTCCTCTCTCGCGCGTGCCCCGCTCTCCCCTCTCCCTCCCCTGCTCTCTGCGCCGCGCGCCGGCGAGCACCTCCCTCCGCGAGCGCCGTCCTCCGCCCGCGCTCACCGGCGACCTCCCCCACCTCGCCTGGCCGCCTCCTCTCCCCCGACAGCGGCTCCGCTCACTTCGCCCCGTCACCCGCCTGCGTCCGCCAAGCTCCGCCGCTTCCAGGCCTCGCCTTGAGGCGCCACGAGCGCGCGTCCTCCCAAGGCGTCTCCTCCCGACCCACCGCTGCCCGGCCTCCGCCTCGCCGTCCCGCCACCGGCGACCACCGGCCAGGCCGCGGCCCCTCCTCATCCTCTGTCGCCGTCGTTGTCCGCGAGCGGCCCGACCCCGTCACCCTCCGAGCCCGAGCAGTGCCGCCCTGAGCCTCCCTCCGCCCAGACGTTTCTGCCGCAGCCGCCATGGTCGCGTCAAATACGCCTTCCTCGACCAGCTAGCCCGCCGGCCGCCTCCGGCCTTCCTACCGCGAACGAGCTTCCTCGGCGCCATCGTGGCTGCCGCCACGGCCTCGTGGTGTTGTTCTCATCGCTTGTGCAACCAGTCGGCTACCGATGATATGCTACCCGATGGTGATCTGCCACAAGATCTTGAGCCTTGGAAGACAAGATCCCGGTGCCTTCGAGAGCCGAGCGAGGACCACGAGTGAACCGCCGGTACCTCAAGGTCTACCTCCGAACCCGGCGGACCCGCGGAACAAGTTCACGGCCAACAACCAAAGTTGGAACCCCAAAGTCGGAAACACGGACTCGGAGGATTCCCGAGCAAGCACTTCGCGCGGGGCGTAAGATCTACGTGAGACGACAAGACCGACAACATGGCCGCCTACCCCGGATACGACAAGTACTCCCTCGAGGACGTCAAATACTTCACTCCTGACGCGAGAACCCTGACGCCAAGACCGCCACCGGAACGCCAAGTTCTCCACTTTGAACGCCATGACCATCGACATGACCCGAAGACCGCGAATGCGACAAGAGCGGCACCGACCCGGAAGAAGCCGATGCGCCCCGACACCGACCCAAGTTCTGCTCCCCGGACGCCGAACCAGGGTCCCCTCCGCGAATGCGCCAAGACCTACCCCGCTACCCGAGAACGCTTCCGTCGAGACCGTTCCGTCGAACCCTGGACCCTGAGAACGACCCCGAACCCCGGAACCCCAAGATCGCCAAACCCTAATGTGTGACCCCTTTCCGAGCCCTATTTTATAATATAATAACAACTGGTCGCATATTAAATTGTCATCCTTGCATGCATACTTGTCTGTGGTTTGGGGGCCTTATGCCGATTCACCTAATAATTAAATATGGGGCACATATGCGGGCAAATCTAGTCCCATATTGGCCTCATTTAAATTGGTGTAGCGAACCCGGTACTATCTTCTGCCATGTTAAACAACATTTAACTTGCGGGGTTATAAACAACTTGAACCATCTAACTAATTGTCGGGACCCCGGTTCCTCTTAATATGACCTAATTGCATCGCACCTTTGCCATGTAATGCATCATACATGCATCATGCCGATCTTCTGCCGTTGTATTAAATACTGCATCCGGTGTTTATTCTAGTGTTTTGCTTCTTCGCGGATAAGGCCGTTGAGTTGATGTGAGCTTCGCCCCGATCTTCGGTTGAACCTTCGACAACGTTTCAGGCGAGCATCTCCCCCTTTCTACCTATCTTATTTTTCTAGTATTTATTCCCTCCTGTTGTTCTTTGCTACCTGTGTTGCGTTGCTCTAGTTTCGTACCCGGGATATTCCTTGCAGCCATATATAGCCTTGGACACATCCTATTACCTGTTGTTTGGTAGATAGTTGGACCCGCGTGTCGTAGTCGCTTGCTCAAGTGTTTTGCTTGTCGTCAAGTACCACCATTGTTGGAGGATTGCCGCATGTTGATGTTGGAGACGATCATGGCTTTAATTATTGTTTCACTTTAACTCCTGTTTAACAACTAAAATTGAATTAAGCAGAGGCATCGGTGGGTGATAGGTAAGTTTTGGTTTCCGACCGCCCACTTGTGTCCCGTAGGACCCGAGTTCTTGACACCTGTTCCGAGATCGAGCGCTAACCACGGTGGGGAGATATGGGCCCCATTGATTATTACCGATTTCAAAGTATTGTCGGGGCCACAACTATTTTGAGGTGTTTTACTATCCTGTACTTATGCCATGCTACTTATGTATTTACGTTTGTGTGAGGAGAACGCTGTCTTTGTTTAGGAAGCGGAATGTTTTCGTGGTATCGGCCCGATTGGGGATCTCCTCGTTTGACCGACGCAAACCCTAAGTCCGTCTCGAGACCGGCCGACTTCGTTGGGTGTACTTAGTGGGGTGGCCCCGTGCTTGCTTTGGTCGAACGTCGTGACTTAGGCCCGCGACATACCGATGGGTGTATGTTAACCGATCGGCAAAAGGGTCGAAGTGCCTGTGGATACTTTGGTGCACCCCTGCAGGGTTAAATCTTTTCGAGAAGCCGTGTCCGCGGTTATGGACGACTTGGAGCACAGTGCTTGATCATAGACAACTATAACTAAAGTCTACTGTTATGAATTGACTTGTATCCGATTTGACTAGTAATCAGCTTCACCACAACGGAATGGCTATATAAAAGTACCAACAACTGCTGGGTTTTGGGTTATCTCTTGCTAATTGAATCTGACTAGTAAGTGATGCCACTACAACGGAATGGTTAACTAAAAGGGCCCACTGCTTCTTTTATCAGGACAATTATCTATACCTGACTAGTAATTGCTGCAACTATAACTGAATAAATAAAACTGCCAACAGTGTGAGTTCCTCGGTTGACTTCCTCATTTGGTCTCGAGGGGGAAACACCAGGATGGGTTTGTTTGGTGTTAGTTTCAGGTTGGAACCGAATAGGTTTTTCTCACCCCTCTCTGATATCCGCCAGTTGTATCGAGTCTCTATAGGTTGTTTTGTGCATTCTGCCGCTGCCGCTTCAGTCCACCATACCTATGTAGGCGAGGACCGCCGAATTCTAGCCTCGCGTGTCTTGGCCTCGATCGACGCTCCTCTTTTCCTTTGCCCTTTGTCGGCACCCTTTTGTTTAAGCGGTTTTGAGATCGACGTTAGGTGGTTACCCTTCCGGCTTGGCCTGGGCAGGGTTATGGACGCCATTGGTTATTCTTCAGGGCTCTTAGCCCCATTTGCATCTTGTCCGTAGTCGGACGCCCCCTCGTTTTCAAGGTGATTTGGATCTTTGTACCGTATTTTCGTATTCTTGACTCTTCGAGTCGCTGTTGTATATATATCTGTTCTGTGGGTCCCATCGAGGACTGTTGTGTAATGTTATTACTTTGCTTTCCACCCGCACGAAAGTGCCTGGTGGGCACCTTCGAATCGTTTCTATGCGGGTTTGGCGAGTTTTGCTAAAACTTGCATAGGGCCGATTCTGAGGGTGTTACACATGGCCTCCTCTTCTTCCGCCCGTTCCTCCCAGTCTTCCAACAGCATTAGCGACCGGGAGCCGACGCCGGAGCACCCGCCCACGGCGGCGTACGAGACTCTCGCCCCACAATGGTGGGACGAGAGGATTGGGATTCCGCTTGGTCGGAGGACACGCGTCCACGGCGACGGTGAGGATGGCCTGCAGTTCCTCGTTGACGGGAACGGAGGCGAGCATGACGACGCTGGTCACAGGATGGCGTCGAATCCTCGACGAGGAGGAGGAATCGGAGGACACCTCCTCCGGCAGTACCGCCGGTGAAGCGCTTCGCGGGTCCAGCGAGGACACGAAGATGACGACGAGGCGAGGAGGCCCGCTGGCTTCTTGGCGGAAGAAGCCAAGACGACGGCAGCCGAGACAGCGAACAAGACGGCGGCAGCGGCATTGACCTCGACCTCTAGATTAGGAACCAGTAGTAGTAATAGTAGTAGTAGTAGGTTTCCTTTTGTAATCAATCAGCCTTTTGTAAGCAATCAGCTTTTGAATGAATGAAGATTACTTTTCCGAATCGAAGATTGCTTTCCCGACCCGATTTCGCCGATAGTCAAAATAGGTCGATGCTCCAGAAGCCGATAGTACTGTATCGGCTTTCACCATACTGCGTTCATACAGTCAAACAAGTCAAATCTTAAAGAGCCGATGGCAACGCATCGGCTTTCCCAAAAAAAAACGTTGACAAGGTCAAAACTTGGTCGCATACTTAGGCAAATCTAAGCGGCCACTTTTCAGTTTCAAACAGTAACCTGCGACCCTCTTCAAAAAGGGCGACCCAGATCTCCAATTGCCCACCAACCAGATTGAGCTCACAGCGACAAGAACCCTCGATCCCCAACTGCATAGATCCATCTCCGCCAAAGAACTAGATGGCGGAATCGTCAACACCAACCCAGAGGTCTCGGTGCGAAGGTACGCCTACTCCTCGCGGTAAGATGAACGCGATCAAAATTAATGGCGAACACACGAATTAATGTCTTCTTCCACCATTAAATTTTTAGGTTTCGGACATTCTCTTGCGCATCCTTCTCTCCCAAATTCTCTCGCCTTGGTCCTCGCGAATCTAGTCCTGCCCATCCGATCTCTTGAAGCAAACAGAATCCCCTTCGTAAGCCAAGACCTAGATCTGAACTCTTGGGCCGACTGCTTGCGAGCCTGGCCTAATCCCCCTGAACATTGGGTTTCTTGGTTCAGTAGGGTAGCTAGAGCTTACCAATCCCAATGGGAAACCACGGGAATAGCCGATGCCTTGCATCTGTCATTGTCTCCCCTTGAGAAACATGAGAATCTTCTGAAAACCATCGGCTACTTCTGGTCTGACGCTCTGAACTGCTTCATGTTTGGTCATGGCCCTATGTCACCAACTCTGTTAGACGTGGTGATGATTACTGGTCTGGATGTCACATCACCCAGCCCCTCTGCTTTTAAACTGACCAAGGTCCCCTACAAACTGTCTTCTAAAACAGACTGCACGAACTGGGGTGCCTACCTCCAACGCCACATGAAAACAAAGGGCCCTGTCACAGAGAAAGAACACACAGCCTTTCTCAACTTCTGGCTGGAACATTTCATCTTCTGTGGCCCTTCCCTTGCTCCCACCAAGAATTATCTCTCCTTAGCCCACGAACTGGCCAAAGGCACTCAACTTGGCATCGGCAAACTGTTCCTTGGAGAGGTCTATCGATATCTCCAGTTGATGTCTGTCAAGCTGTTCTCTGGTATAGCAGTCAAAACAGGTGGCCCTTGGTGGTTCATTCAGCTATGGGCTCAGCTGTATTTTCAAAACCACATCCCAAACTTCCCCCTTTTGGCGAGCTGCACCTTTCCAGATGTAAAAGGGAAGCAGATCCGATGCACCAGCTATGGCCAAGCTTTGTATAGACTGCCAGGTAGCAAGCTGACCCCTCAGGAAGCATCTAAATGGTTCAGTACTTTCTTTCAAGGACTGGACAATCCTATCTTCTTTCCTTACATGGAAGAATCTGAACATTTCGAAAACCCACTCTCCTTCAGGCTAGACAATTTTGCCGATGACACCAAAGACTTTCGGCTCTTTTCCACTGTGATTCGTCCCTGTTTCCTTCCAGTTGGCATGAGTACATCCAACAGAATAATCAAGCCTGGGTATGAATTCTACCAGCCAGTCGTAGTGGCTCGGCAATTTGGCCTTGGACAAGTACCTCCCCACTTCTTTCTCCACCACCTTACAGAGAGCAGAGCCGACCTGCCTGATCCTCTCACCAGCCAAAGGTGTTATTCCTTCTTTGATGCTCTGACTATCCCAATTCCTAATGATCTCACCTTCGCCTCATCAACCGATGGCTTTGAAGACTGGTGGTCGATGTGGAAGACTCACGCCTTCAGGAGGGCTCTGGGACCATTGCTGAAACAGCTCGATGCTGACTATGACATCCCCGTGGAACAGGTACCACTACTTGTAAATTTTCTTGATGCAGCTCACAAATGATTCTTCTACTAACCCACTCTTTCTCGTTGCAGCACCAAGATGGCCCTGAACCTACGCACAATGATGGCTCCCCCTTCGAGTTCTTTCCGCCAGCTCCTGTGGTTCTTTTCTGCAAAAACTCGCCACCTTTGAAAAAGGTCATAATGCAGAAACAGCCGATAACACCACAATCGGCTTCCAAGAACCAAGCAACTCCTAAGTCAGCTGCCCCTCGAGTCCCAACTAAAACAAGAACGATGGTGAGGAAGGTAGCTGCCAGGAAGACCTTGAGGCGCCGGAGCCCTTCTCCAGAAAGCTCACATGTAGGCTGATTCATGCCTTGGTCGATCCTTCTCATTCTTCCATTCTTGCAGACATGCTCGTGATTACTGGTTCTCCTTTTTTGCAGGCTTACGTCGCAGACACCTCCAGCGAGGACACTCAGACCAATCGAGGAGAACTGGGCCCAACAGATTCGAGAGGACCATCACACGAGCCAGATTCATCACCATCGGCTTCGGGAAAAGGTGTTCCTGAACCTCGCCCGAGAATCGGTCGGCGGGGCCACCAGGTCCCAAGAGAGCTCGCAAGGCGCAGGCTTCTTCGTCGAGCAGGAGGTTTGAAAATCATCACCCTTCACGCTCTTACCACGTACTTATTTTATCCGCCGATTAATCATTATTTACATCGCTAAGCACCTTCCATGCGCATTAATCGACGCTTTCTAGTGGGAAAGCTGGGCGATGCCGATGCCTTTAGCCAAGCCGGATCTAGCAATCCCCGAAGGCGCAGATGAAACGGCTACCACTTTGGCCAAGCCCCCATCAACCACACACAAGCCGATCGTCTCCTCATCTGCTATCCCCTCGATCTTAGGAGAGGTACGTTAGCTTCTTTCGGCTCATCCTTACGTTGGACGATATCGACGCTTTTCGGGCTGACAGAGTTGTGATATTTCAGGTTTGCTGACGTTCGACCCTGAATCCATCGAACCAACTCCCTCTGTTGCTGCTGATGAACCACGAGCCAGGGTTGTTCCACCTCAATTCCAGCGTCTTAAAGCCCTGTTGTCCTCCCCGATCGAAGAGTTGATCGAGGGTTACGAGGAGGTGAAGCGTTACGGCTGAAATAAAAGACCAACTCCAAGAGGATTGCGGGTGAAGCTCGCCGCTTGTAACTCTGTCTTTCTACGGGCCAAGGGTGAAGTTAGCTCGTGAGAGGATCATCCTGTGCCGCGCCCAACTCCCACTGAAAGCCAATATCGCAGACAGATGTCAGCAGCTCAACGAGAAAAAGGCGTCTCTGGATGCCAAACCGACACCTCACAAGATCCGAGCTCGCATCCTTGAAAAGGGAGTTGGAAGATCTTGAAAAGAAGGTCCGGGCGACTAAACAGCTCATTCGCGACAAGGAAGAATCCATCGCCCGCTCCCAAGACGAAGCAGAAATCCTCAAAGCTCAAATGAAGACCGATCTGGCAGAAATACGTGCCCTGAACAAGGAGCTAGTGATGGGCAAGGACGAAGATGACGAAGCCGAGATCTCCGAGGTGGATCGTGTCCGTGCTGACGCCCTCCACGCCTTCGAGGCATTTCTTCAGTAGCTTGTTTCTGCAAACTGGCATCTGCTTGTAACAGTTTGAACCTCTAGAGTCGATGACTGTGCATCGGCTATATATTTTTTTTGGCCGATTTCGTGTATCGGCCCCCACATTTCACTGTCCATCATCCCACATGCTTGGGAAATATTTCTTGAGATGTTGACCGTTGACCGCCACTGGGAATTTTACGCCGTCCAGCTCCTCAAGCATGTATGCGTTTCCTCTTAAAACTTGATCGACCTCAGACGGCCCGTGCCAATTTGGAGACCATTTACCATATGTTGCATCCTTAGTCCCTAATGGCAACACAGCTTCCCATACCAGATCACCAACGTGGAACTCCTTTGGCCTCACTTTCTTGTTATATGCACGAGCTACCTTGGCCTTGTTCTCTTTGATTTTCTCAAGCGACCACAGCCTGAGCTCAGTTAAATCTTCAACACTGTCACTCATCAGGGTTGCATATTCTTCAGTTGTTAAATTGTCCTGAAAAGTGACACGTCTCGATCCAGCCGTAATTTCGTGGCACACGGCTTCTTGTCCATAGACTAGATGGTATGGCGAGGTTTTTATCGCCCCATGGCATGACATGCGATAAGCCCATAACGCCTCTGACAAAACCTCGTGCCAACGCCTAGGGTGCTCATCGACATTTCTCTTGATCAGCTTGATGAGGCTCTGGTTGGACGCTTCAGCTTGCCCATTCGCTTGAGCATAGTATGGAGATGATCTAATCAGCTTAATCCCCGTGTCCTCACAGAACTTTCTAAACTCGTGAGAAATGAAGACCGAACCTCCATCGGCCGTGATAGTTTGGGGAATCCCGAATCTATGGATGACATGTTCTTTCACAAAATTGATAACATCCTTTGAGTTTACTGACTTCATCGGGACAGCTTCCACCCATTTAGTGAAATAATCAGTAATGGCCAAAATCCACATGTGGCCTTTGCTTGATGGAGGATTGATCTTGCCGATCATATCCATGCCCCAACCTCGGAATGGCCAAGGCTTGATGATGGGGTTCATCGACGCTGGTACCATCTGAATTTTCCCAAATTTCGACATGCTTGACACCTTTGTAGTACTTGAAGGTCCTCAAGCATGGTGGGCCAATAAAACCCCGATCGCTCGATCAACCATTTCATCTTGTGAGCCGATTGGTGAGTTCCAGCGCCTTCGTACCTCATGTAGGAGCCGATTGGCCTCTGTCCCTGACATTTGAGCAATAACCTCCGAGTCCTCAGAAACACATGTCGTCCCCGATAAGCACATACTTCATGGCCTTGTACCTTATCCGTTTAGGTGCCCCCCGAGCCGAATCCTTTAAGTAATTGAAGATATCGGCTCTCCAGTCGTCTGCTTCCAGGAACTGTACCTGAACATCGGCTCCCTCTGCTACGTCCCTGTAGCCTGAAGCCATTTGTGCAAGATCATTCGCCTCGATATTCTGCGATCGCGGGATCCAAGTGAAGTTTATGTACCGGAACTGTGCCATCAGCTCACGGCAGTGCAGCCATAATGGGAAGAGGGACTCGCTCTCACACTTGTATTCCTCCGTGAGTTGGGAAATCACCAACTTGGAGTCTCCAAAAACTTCCACTGCTTCGCCGGCCCGATGAGCAACTCCATTCCCTTGCGTATCGCCTCATACTCAGCGACGTTGTTGGTGGGGTAGATAACCTGATGGAGAAGGAAAATGTTGCCCCCCGGGGCGACACGAGTAAAATGCCGATGCCGCAACCATCGTCACAAACCGATCCATCGAAGAACATAGCCCACGCCTTAGACAAGTCGCTATATTAGTGTTGATCCTTTCAGATAAGGTCGGCCAATGCCTGACCCTTAACCGCTTTTGCGGGTTGATACCGGATGTCAAATTCTGATAACGCAAACATCCATTTGCCGAGTCGGCCTTTCAACATAGGAGCCGACAGGATGTGTTTTATGACATCTGATTTGCATATGATGACAATCTCCACGACACAAGATGTGGCGAGCTTGCGGTGAAAACAGGCAAAGACACAACTTATCGATCTCGGATACCTTGTCTCTCGGCCCAAAGATCCTTCCGCGATGTAAACACGACTCGCTCCAACCATCATAAACTTGCACCACCACCGAGGCGATGGACGGTTTGCCATCGACAAGTAAATGTAGAATGGTTTATCCGGAGGCGGAACCAACACCGGCCGTCACGATATTCTTTGATCTCGTCAAGGCTCGTTGTTGCTCTCGCCCAATGAATTCCTCGATTTAATTTTCACCGGTCCATGAACAGCTCTATTCTTCCCGACAGATTGAGATGAATCTTCGATGAAGTTGATCTTGCCGATGAGATCGCTCTTTTCTTCTTCGTGGTAGGTGGCTTCATTGTTCGACCGCCTCCTCGACTTTTTAGGCCGATCTCAATTCGCGTTCATGGACTAAGAAACCCAAGAACTGACCGGCCGTCACCTCAAGGCGCACTTCTTTGGATTCATCCAGAGTCGAATTTTCTTGTTCGTCCAGACGCTGCAGATCGTCCAAGTGTCCTTGCAAGCAGACTTGACCACCACGTCATCGATGTAAATTTCCACCACTTGCCGATCGATCATGGAAAATGTAATTCATGGATCTTGGTACGTGGCGCCGCATTTTTCACCAAATGTCATTACTACATATTCAAACAACCCCATCAACTGGGACTCGAACGCAGTTTTGTGTGTCTTACGGAGCCATAAAATCTGGTTGTAACCGCATTGCCATCCATGAAGCTCAAGATCTTATGACCAGCTGCGTTGATTAACGTCTCGCTACCGCATCGGATACTCATCCTTTGAGTAGCTCTGAGATCCCGAAAATCTATGGCAACACGCCAACGGCCATCCTTTTCTCTACAGTGCGATACTAGAAATCCACTCAAGATACCGCATGGCCGATTAACTTGGTCACAACATTTTCTCGACCTCTTTCTTGACTTCTTCCAAAATTTCGGCCTTCATCCGTGCTCGCCTTGGAATGGCCGAAATCCTTTTTTAAGCGGGAGCCGATGCTCAATGATGCTCCTGTCTAACCCAGGCATCTCTGTATAGTCCCAGGCGAAGCAGTCTGGATATTCCTTCAACAGAGCTATCATCGGACCCCGCAGACTCGGGTCTAACTTTTTGCTGATAAATGTTGGTCGTGGCTTATCCCCAGGACCGATGTCGATATCTTCTAGCTCATCAGCGGACGTAAACCCATACCCTAGCTTTCCGTCACCTGTCAAATCGATGCTAAACACAGGGCAAAAAGTAGGTGAGGATAACAAAAATAATTTGGGCCGATTGCCTGAATCGGCCCCCTTTTTGATTGCATTAGTCGAGGACGGTTTACACCTTATTGTTTTACAATGGCAGGGAATCTCCCTGCTACGACTACATGATCTGCTTGTCGTAAGATTGTCGCTTCTTATTTTTGTGGCGATCGCAGGATCGGCCGCATTACCGCACGATCGTGGACTTTGCTACTCTGTCGTGCCGTGGATAAGACCAGCCTCACCCGCTTTTTGTAGCTTCACGCGCCACCGTAGACTGATTCCGAGATCGGCTCTTGGTCTTCGCTTCCCAGACGTTCATGCCAGCTATGGAGATCTCGATAGAATCATCTCGCATGAATGATCTCCACCTCATCTCCATCCCATCAGACAGGCAATCGGTGCATCGTGGATGGAATGCAGCGAAGCGTGAATCCAATCTCTCCCTAGCAAGACAGCGAGGGTGCTTTTTGGCCCACGGTTAAGAATGACGTAGGATGGTTTTTCCGCCCACGGTCGATCCACGTTCAAGACGCCTTATGCGTTCAAGTCGACCGTTGAAGTCGCTTAACGTGACGTTGGTCTTGATCAGATCTGCGGTGGAGCGCCCCAAACGCCGTAGCATGGAGTATGGCATTATATTGATTGCCGCCCGGTGTCCACCAACATCTTGTCGAGCTGCCATTGATGTAACCTCGTAGGTGTGGCTTTCGGATGTTTGTAGCCCTTCTCACGTGGCTTCTCAAAGATAACCGGCCGTGGGCGCGATCAAACCGTGCATCTGGTAGCTCGTTGGTTCTTGGAGCGAGAACTCGTGGAAGTATGAACACCATGTTTGTGCTACCGATGTCTTTGCATCGGATTTTACCGTTTGGGGCGCCACTCTTTCCTTTTTCGGCGGTCTTCCGCTTCCAAGGTCTGTCAATTTTAATGGCGGATCGGACGTGCTTTCTTTAAAGCGTAGATACTGTGCTTCGGCTTCCTCCAAGTTACGTAGCCGCTGCACTCTACGCTTTTGGGTGTGTCTGAGTCCGTCGGGACACCACCTTGGACGGTGATATCTGTCTTCTTCTTTGTCATCCCTTGGCTCCTCGAGACTTTGTGCTCGAGCGGACTTCAGATCGGCTCGAGGTGGAGAGGCCCTAGACGCTTGAACACGAACCGGCCCCGTGTCCTCCTTCCGTTGTCCACATTACGGCGTTATCGATTGTAGGCAATCGGCTCATTCCGTATCCCAGCAATACTTGAAGAAAGGACAATCCCAATGCTTGTCGACGCCTCCCTTTTCTTTTGACGTTCCCCTAGAGAGAGGTGCTCAGATCCTTCATCGTCTATCGCCCGGCGACGCCGATCATCTTGACGCTCATACTTATTAAGGAGGTGCGTGAGTGTGGCTTCGATATCGCACGCTTCCGACTGTTGCTCGCCATACCGTCATCGTGCCGGGCCGGTCGCGTGGACCAGCCTCTCTTTCTTTGCCCGAGAGCGACCGCCTTCCTCCTTGTATGTACCATGGTGGTACCCAGATCCGCCATATTAACATCGAACGAGAAATCCAAATTGACGCCGTGGAGGATGTTCTACCATGTTGACGCCGAAATGGGTTTGTGTCTACTTTCATGGCGAATCGCCCAGGATCGATTTGCCTTGCTCTATTGCTGTTTGGATCTGGCGACGTAGCTCTTTGCAGTCATTGGTGGTGTGGGTGAACGAGTGATGCCACTTGCGTATGGTCTCCTGCTCATCTCTGAGCCGAGTAGGGATTTTGTGGCCTTCGGTAACTTCACCGCTTTTCTTTCATAAATCAAATATCTGCTCAGCTTTGCTCACATCAAGTCGAACCCTTTGCAGGCCCTCACATTTCACCCATTTGCAGGACACAGGGTCCGCCCGAGCCCATTCAGCCACAGCCACCTCTGGTCTTGTGTAGGATCATCTTCTTCAGACGACCAGGCCTATCGGACGCTTGAACTTGTCTTGGTACAACTCGGGTGGCGCTGTTCATACATCGCCGCCGGGCCATGGCGCCAATGAGTTGTACTCTACTTGGAAAGCGAGAGCCTTGATGGGTGCCGAGAGACCCAACACCGCCACCGATCGCTTTTTTCGATTAAACGAAATGAGTAACATCGGTTCTTGATACCCGGTTACCTGGATGTACTGGCTATAGTTTCCCGCTGCCGCACTGCTTGTGTCCGCAATGCCGACCTCGGTAGCCTCGAATGATCCGAATGTGGAACCGCTCTTCCGCTTGCTTCCGTGTCTGAATCGAATCAGTGGCGCGAGGTGTACCACCAAAAGCTGGTCCTATCGAGATTGCGCAAAGAACCTTACGCCAATCGATCCGATGAAATCATGCCTAGCTGTGCTGTATCGGCTCACGTGCTCGATCGAGCTCGACCCTTCGAACCGCTAAACCTTGAGAACTCGGGGAGCCGATACTTGGGTGGCAGCGGAATCGATCAAACTTCGTTAGTACGGCTTTGAATAGCCGATTGTCCTTCTCTTGACGCACGGAACTGGTCTCTCAATATGGTACGGATTTGCTCCACTGCTTGAGCTGCAGGGCTAGATTCTCATGACTGCTCCAGTGGCATACTTGGCTAGCCACGCTTTGTTTATCGGCGTCCATCCTGCATATTATCGCTCAGAAACACCGCCTCAAGCCCCCGCCTCAGAACTCCCCGCCAGAAATTCCTGCGTTGCAATCTGTTGGTGCGTGTCGTTATTGCATCCAAGACGTAGGGTGCACACATATCCATGTGGGATTTCTTTAGGTGGCTCAAACAGAATCGGCAATCGCTGGTCGCCTCCAACCTTGTAGACGACGACGCCGCTGCTCGGCCTGGAGCTGCAAGTGTGAATGGCGATGTGGCCAGTTTGAGCGGTCTTTCCCCGGTGAGTCCCTAAAGTAGGCCCCGACGGAGAGTCTGATGTTTCATGATCTCTGAACTACGCGAATCGTGATCCGCCGAAAGCGTTCACGGCTCTCGGAATGGCGGTGAAGAGAATGAGCCACCATGTAGTTGACTTCTTCGCCAGAGCTAGTGCGCTCCTCTGAAGGAAAAGCAGATCCACCTCATCAAGAGCACCCTCGGGTGAGAACCCTTTCCACCTGATGCCATGCTTACGGGTCCTCTCAAAAGAGCCGATGAGATCGGCTTCGAAAAGAGCTTTGATGTCATCATACTTCGCCTTGTGCTCCTCAGGCAGCTCGTCAGACGTGATCGTGGTCTGCCCCCATCTCGTCGGATGTTGATGCAGATGTTGAAAGTCCCACCGGGCGTGCGAATGTTGCTGTCAAAAACCCACCGCGAGCAGCGACGAGCAACACGAAGCCGGAGGCTCCAGAACTCTTGGTGGGCCTGGTCCCTGGAACGCAAGCAAAACTCCGCACACGCCCCGCTTGGTTCAAGGCGTGCACCGACCTATACCTGGTCGAAGGTGATGGATTGATTCGATTTTCGCATGGTAAACAAGTATCGTAAAATTCGAGCCGTGACCGGCTCCGGTTTCTCGTGAATCGGCCTAGAGCCGATTATCCCATGGTTCTGCATTAGATCTACGATAACATGGGGTTTTTCATCATTACAAGTTAAATCGATCTTGACGCTTTAACGTTTCACCACGTAATTGGAACGTCCTACACGTAATTGAGCCTGGTAGATACAAAAGATGATAGAAAACTAACCCTAGAGGAGGCCTAACAACCGACGTAAAGTCAATTACCGGAACAACTCCTCTCGAACTAGCAAACTATATCCTTACGTACTACTGGATCGTTCAACCCGTTTGTAAGGCCTGACTACATGGATATCAAACTAAACCTTGGAGAACAAGGCATAACCATAACAGATCGAATCAACTAAATAAAGATCAAGCAAGATGCTACCTTTGCACTTGGGAAAAGGTGCAAAGGTAGCGAGGTAACTAGAGGTAGCACAACTTAACAAATCATAGTGAAAAGTACCGATGCTATCCTAAACAAATCTATGATAGTAGTGTTACTCGCCATCAACAAGGCTTCAGTACGAGTAACACCAAATAACGATAGTAGATCGCCTAGATCGCAATATGCGATCTAGCATGACACTTACCCGAAAGAAACCCTAGAAACAAGGGTGCGATGGCGCCGAGATTGTGTTTGTTGTGAACGTGATTGTCCTCCTTTTCTCGATAACCTTAGGTACATATTTATAGTCCGGAGACTTTCTATCTTTGGAATAACTCTACAACTCTATCTCTTACCTAAACCGAAACGTAACCTACTACAATATACAGATACACGGGCAATTTAGCCCAAATCTACGTACAAGGCCGATTCAACAACACGTTGCATATACGTATCTTCCAAGCCCATCTTGATCACGGCCCATCTCCTCCTTTGGACAAAATATGGCGATAACAGAAGGCGAATCCAAATAATGCTCACAAGTTGAAGCAGATTCTGGTGTTGTATGAGGGACACTCAGGGCAAATGATAAATAATGAAAAATCACCGGCCATGTTTTGTAAGGGAACATCAGCGAGAGCTAAGCAGGAAGTGCTTGGTATATTGGAAATCACGAGTGAGTCTAGGAATGAGAGATACCTGGGGCTACTGATACACTTGGGGGCTTCCAACAAGGAGTTCGAATACTTGAAGAAAAGGAT
The DNA here is from genome assembly GCA_030063025.1 of Avena longiglumis. Taxonomy (NCBI): domain Eukaryota; kingdom Viridiplantae; phylum Streptophyta; class Magnoliopsida; order Poales; family Poaceae; genus Avena; species Avena longiglumis. The sequence goes on from CP125975.1 coordinate 541,571,498, forward strand.
CTGGAAGTGCATACAGGTCTAGAAGGATAGACTCATGTCAAAGCAGGGGAAAGAGATTTTGATCAAGGCAGTGGCGCAAGCAATCAATTCCCACATTTGTTATATCACTCGATCTAACAAAACTCTATGTGATGAGATCACCGGATCTCAGAGATATTGGTGGAGTCAACAAGATGAAAAGAACCGTTGTCATTGGATAGGATGGGAGAGGATGACACGCTCTAAAGAGAATGGTGAGATGGGTTTTAGAGAATTACACATTTTCAACATGGCTATCCTGGCTAGACAGAGTTGGAGGTTACTACATATCCTGACTCACTGTGTTGTACTGTTCTGAAGGCGCTATACTTCCCTAATACCTCTCCTCCAAGCTACAATGGGCCGGGATGTCTTATACTTGGAGAAGTATCCTTCATGGGCTGGATCTCTTAAAGGAGGGTATAGTATGGAGGGTTGGCTCAGGGGAAGAGATTGATGTGTGGAATGATCCATGGATTCCCAAAGGGGCGACGAGGAGGTTACGAACACCTAATGTGATGGAGGAACCAATAAAGGTGTCGAATCTCTTAGATCCTAACACTGGGAAATGGGATGTCGATGTGCTGAATGCACTCTTTGTACTGAGGATGTTATGATATTCTTGTGATTCCGATCATACCGGGAATGGAGGACAATGTGTCTTGACATTTTTACAAAAAGGGGTATTCTCGGTGAAATCTGCCACCTTTGGGGGTGGATCTGCGATATAGGGACAAGCTAAGGATGCCAAAGACGTCGATTCTTGTATCAAATGTATCACCTATGTGAAAACAAATCGAGGGCTTAAATCCAGGGAAAATTCACATCTTCATATGGAGGTTGATGCATAACAGTCACCGCCTCGGAATAGAGAGGAAACATGTTGATTAGACACAAGATGCCCAATGTTTTACGAATGGATGAAGATGCAGGTCACTTATTTTTAAGTGCAAAAGGGTGAAACAAATTTGGAGAGAGTTGATGTTGGAAGATGTGCGTATTAAGCTAAGTGAGGCTCCTAATTCTCAAGTCACGATGAATCTAATTGAAGAGATTCACGGAGAGAAGCAACACCTGGTGCTCATTTTGTTGTGGACCGGTGGTCGAGGAATAAAGCAAATCTTTGGAAGTTAGAGGTCACCATAGGAAGTGTGCGAATCATCCGTAAACATAACCTAGAATTTTACGGGAAGCTCAAGCTGAACCACTCAAGAATCAAGAGAATGCACTCACCCAGCTACGGCTAAGTGGACAAACCCCCGTGTTCTTGGACAAAAGTAATTTTGACGCTTTCAGCTGAAACAAGTATGGGAGGCTAGGGTTTTGTTGCTAGGTCGGAGACAGAGGAGTTTATTGGCCGCAGGAAAACCGAGAGACCAGCGGATGCGCAAGCGGAGGCAGCCTTTGTGTGGTCTGCGTTGAAGGAGTTGTGGCGCTAGGGTTAAACAGGGTTGTTTTTTAGTCTGATTGTCAGACTTTGGTGAAAGCCCTAAACTCCAGCAACCACGATCTGTCATCTATTGGCGTTCTTCTTTGCGATCCAAGGAGTCTTTGCATAGGGAGTCTAGAGTTGTTTCGGTTCTCGCACTGTCCTAGGAGAGAAGCAACAGTGTTGCTCACTCCCTTGCTCGATCGAGAACCGAATGTACTGGTTGGGCCAATGAGGCTCCAACTTTTATTGATGTACTGGTTGCCAGTGACATAGCTGAGCATGATGTTTAATGAAATTTCATTTAATCTAAAAAAAACTGAAAATAGTTCTAGAAGACACAATCCAAAACCCACAAAGTGAGCCTGAATACACATGTAAATTGTAGCTGTCTAGGTGCCACAAGGGTAAACCATCCCAGCGTCATAGGCCACTCGACACACCATCATGTCGGTTGTGCAGGTCGGTAGGAGACCCCGACACAAGTCGATCTGTTTCATGTGAATGAGGAATAGGTGTGGTGTTCTATCAACAATATGGTCCATCTCCGCAATGAAAACAATATGGACCTCAACACACCTCCATGGATTTGTGACGGCATGTCGAAAGCATGCCCCAGGGTGTCACCGGCAACGACGCATAGGCGGTTCGATGTTGGTCATCGTGGATCTAGTCTAAGTGAGCATTTTCCTCTAGAACGGAGCATGCTTGATGGTGGTTGCGGTGTGGGGCCCCTCTATAGGGTGCTCAGTCTTCAACCACTGGCTTGGGTTGTGCACACTTGGGCCTGAGTGCGAAGGCGGATCACCAGCGGTGGGCTAGCCCGAGCCGAGGTGGGTGCAGCCGTGGGCTTCTCTTGGGTGTTGTATAGATTCAAATGATTCTGCATTTGAGAGTGACTGTTCATCCCGGTCCTTCCTCTTCTAGGGATGGGAACCTAGGTTGTCCGGCAATGAACGGATACTAGTTTGGATACAATCTCACCTCTGTAACAAGAGATCAAGCGAGACGACATGCGTGCCATGTCGTCTTCTTGGATGTGTTGGATTGAAGCTCTCCTTTGCAGATGACGATCCAAACTTTACAGATTTCTTGGGTTAATTCGGGCAACATCATCGTAGGAGCAATGAATCCCTTCTTAAGGTTCCATGTTGCTTTTGTGAGAGATTTGTCCACAACGATAGGCAGATCACCGTGTCTTTCTAACGAAATTATGGTTGTGTGTATTCGAGGATGTAGAATTCGGGAGGTTTTGCCTTGTTGTGAGTAAAAATCAATTACTTCAATTACTATATTTAAAAAAGATCAATGAGTACATGCATATACAAGAGGGAAGAAATTAAGTAAAAAAAAACGAAAAAATCACTAGTGGAGTGCTTCTTTAGTTAGTAATAAAGGATAAGCAAAGGTGCTTAAAGAAAATACTTGGTTTATTTTTGTAATCACTTCTCAAAACATCTTTGCATCGTAGATGCTCTTACAAGCTATCTCATTGTTAGAAATGGATATTTCACCTCAGATGTATCGTTGAGAGCTCTTCCTTTCGGTTTGGATCAAAACCCTATAGCACCCTCAAAACTTCCAAAAATAACAGGACACTTATTTCCCTAGAAGCAGAGTTAACCATAGTACTCCCTCCATTTTAAAACATGAAATGTTTTAGCTTTTCTGATATACATGTATCTAGATTTCTTTTATTGTGTAAGTTTGGAGCAAAACGAGTGAAACTACACATTAAAAGGTGTATACAGTGTTTCAGAAAAAGACTAAAACATCTTATAATTATGAAACAGAGGGAGTATAAATTTTGCAGTCTGAAAATAGTAACCATGTAATCAATCACTGATATGAGCTCAACCGCCGATAAGGATAAAAATAATAATCAAGACAATCTTGCCAAGTAACAAAAACGGACTACATCAATCAGTATAGGGTGAAGCCAAAGAACTGCCCAACTAGAAGAGCTAAGCCCATGCATACAGCTACAAGGGAAGCGGCCCAGGTCAGCTTCTCCGTTATCTTAGGAACCCTATCTTTTAGAGCCTCGCTACAAGAACCTACAAAAGCCGTGTAACTACCCATCGAAAATACGGTCCCGACCAAAAACATACCAAGATACGCTGCACCAGCAAAGCGCGAAGGTAGAGCCAGAGCAGGCAGCACCATCAGCAGGGCATCTGGCTGGAGACCATGGACGACTCCAGTGGCGAATGTCGTGAAACCAACTTTCTTCTTCCTGGGGGCAGCAGGGGCCTGCTGCAAAGGCTCACCGCCACTCATGTTGCTGTCCACACCCTCAAGAATTAGCCCCGTCTCTTGGACCTCTGAAGCTTCCCTGATGCCTGTAGCGCCTATCAAAAGAAGGGTCAGGCCTACAACCCTTGTTCCCCATATACGGAGAACCTCGATGTGCAGACGATCCTTGAGCAACAAGAAGAGCAGACCAAAAATGATTTGTCCGGCATCATGACCACAGCCCCAAAGTGCACCGACTAGTCCACTCTCCAGCCTTGATCTCCCAATGGACAGTGGAGCCAGTGCAACAAGATGGTCAGGCCCGGATAAGGTATGTAAGCACCCAGCGAAGAAACCAGCCCAGCCACTGCTTAGTAATTCTAATGAGAGGAATCCACCAGATTTGATTGCTGGTTGCGCAGATGCATAGGCAGGATGAGGAACGCTAGAGTGGAAGGCACTTGTAACAAGCGTCAGAAGTAGGAAAATGGCAGCAGTAGAAGCCTGTGGAACAAAAAAAATTGGTTATATCTGAACAGAACTGCCAAAGAATCACCAAGGAAAAAAATCGATGGCACAAACTCTTATGGAGTAAATGCTAAAATTCTTGTGCACAAACACAAACACAAACAATATAGGACAGAAATCAAGGTTAATTGATTGAGATGAACGATCATGTATTCAGATTTAACAATTTCACAACACCATACTAAATTTCCATAAATCTCAAGTCTGCACACATATAAATGTAATCTAGCATAATAATACAGCAGAAGCCTTGACCCTCTTCATGAATATATATGCATCATACATTCTAAAGTTACTGTATGATTTTAAGGTCAATCAGTACTGTGTTTTTTTGCATGTGCCTAAAAAATTTTTAAGGTCAATCAGTACTGTGTTTTTTTGCATGTGCCTAACAAGAGATTCCAAGTACCAAAGCACATGCCAGTGAAACAAGTGAAAGAAATAGACAAACAGTTACTACTTTATTTTGAATAGTTGAAGGGCATAGTTGCTCAGAGGTTGGCTGAAGCTTTAATGAGCTGGATCAGTTGATTGGGGAAAGAAAAAGGAGTTGGCTAGTCCTGATAATATGCCAAACTTTGTTAGTTGGTCATCTTCCTTTTTCAATTGTGTTACGGTGACCAGGCTTTTTGAGTGTGCCGAGGTCCCTGTGGAAACTTGTAAATTCCATGGAACCTATTTAATTTGATTAATATATTTCAGAAGAACAGAACTATTGCTAAAAACATTCACACTAGTTCGCATGATTCGTGTATTTAGCCAATAATAATCATCAAAATATAGAACATTGGGAGAGGTAATAGTTTGAACATAAATAACTAAAGCTAACATTCAGTCACCAAGAGTCCAAGATCTCATCACACACCTAAACATTCAACGCGACTGATCATTCTAACGAGACCTGCCAACTTCGAAGCTTAGTCGTTGCAAGTCTCCTGTTGCGTCATGCCATATACATGTTCCACAGATGTAATTTTAGTTGCTACTTCCTTTCCTTCAGGTTACAGCGCCTTTAACATTTGGACAGCGCAATACATGGATCGAGGACAGAATTCACAAGCCATTCCCTCCGGTTTAACGCAATCAAGTTTTTTTTCTACTGCATTGACTTTGCATACCGCTTCGATCCTCCTCCATCTGTAGGAGGCAAAATTTTATTTTCAAACCTATACAGAATTCGAGAAACTAGGCGTGGTATATTTAATCGGCCAAACTAACTATACTCCAAAGCCGTCAGGATCTGAGGGGTAATAGATTTCGGAACAACTTGGCTGTTATTTCTGGTAGAATTCTCGTGCACAGGCCAATGATAATAATGACTAGAGCTAAAATTACGGTACAGCGGAGCTGAGGACCCATCGTAGCGCATATCGTATATCTCTTAGAATCTAGAACATTGCTGTCAGGATAAGGAGAAGTTGAATTTTGAAATTTCGTCTCACCTTGGGGAGCAGGCGTCCGAGCAGGTTCCAGGGAGGACCGACTTCTCCCGCCGCCGCCACCTCGTCCACGGGCGCCGCGGCCGAGAGACCGTCATAACGTAGCGGCGAGGCCGCGGCGAGGAGACGTGGCGGCTGCGCGCGCGCCGCGGTCCACGGCGCGGCGCTGGCGCTTCCGCCACCCGCGACGGAGGCGGTGCGGCGGGCGGGGAGGGAGGGGGATCTGCCGGGCACGTGGATCCGGGGGGAGACCGTCGTCCTGGAGATGAGCCGCTCCATGGCCGAGGGGAGAAGGAGAAGTGGGAGAGAGAGTCCAAGGGGGTAGGGAGATCCTGCCAACTTTTGGGACGGGGAGGTTGGGGTCTGCGGAGTTCGGGGTTGGTGCGCAGCGCGGCCACGGCACGGCACGGCGCGGCGGCTGCTGCGTGCTTTGAGTGCGGGCGGGGTGGTTGGGGAGTTTGCTGGGTCGCGACCTCGCGGGGGAGGTGGTGGTGGTACGACGCGCACGTTCTCGGCTGTTTAGTCGCTCGTGACAAGCTGTCACGATATATATGTTATCCTAGGGTTTAGCTCCACGAGATGTCAACAATGCGGGTCAAATATTTTGGTCAGTAATGCTTGGCCTGCACCATAGGTTCACAAGTGGACACGTCCGCCTGTGTCGCATACATATACTCCCCTCCATGGCTTAGATTTGTCTAGTTTTGTACGCTATACACCAAAACACCTTTTTTTAAGACAATGCATACATATGAATACACATACCTTACTCTTATGAGCACCTTCAAGAGATTAAACTTACAGGTCTTGAGATTGACGAAGTCACCGCAGACGTCTCGCTATCAACGGGAACGCGTTCTCTTACTGAAAGAATATTCAGACACTAAAGCGTCAAACCTAAGGTTTGAACTCTGATGGACTGGGGGAACCATCCAACCACGGGTTGGTTCTCACACCAAGACACCTTTAGAAACATTCAACTCTAGATCAAGCCAGTTATTTTTAAACAGAGTTAAGGATGACAGTGGGTACTCGTTACCCTACTTAGTACAAAAATGAATTAAGTTTCTGGCCTATGCAAGATTTGTAGCCGTGAGGTTGAAGACACAGCTCATGCTCTCTTTAAATGTTCTCATGCAGCTCGGCTTTGGAATACAATGCGTGAGTGTTGGCATCTCCCATCTTCAGGACCACCCTTCTTCATGGTTTAAGAGTATTATTGCTAAGCTCCCGGATCAGCTAATTGGCACAACTCTTTTAGTAGCTTGGCGTGCTTCGCATGGACGTAATGAAGCTACATATGATAAACCAATGCCAACTACTGAGAGCTCCAAGAGGTCTCTTTGTAGCTACATCCGAATTTTACGAAACATCTAGGAGGCTACCACTAATGAGATTGTCAAAGGCAAGCAGGCTGAAATTATTTCATCATGTCTTGTCACCAGTTTAAAGCCGGCCAACACCCCCAAGTTGCCCCATGGGTCAGGCCACCTGTAGGTTCGGTAGAACTCACAGTGGATGATTCATTCAAAGATGGTGTTGGAGGTTCTAGTATGATATTAAGAGATGACATTAGGGGTATTATCTTCTCGGCAAGCCATTTTTATCCGCAGTGCGTGGAGTCTACACGCCTGCTTTGAGAGTGTCAACCTAGATTGGCTCGCTCCCAGTTGCCAATTATCGTGGAGACAGACTGCAGCCAACTTGTGTCGATGTTACATTTTGTTGGGCCGGATCGTTCTTCATTTATAAATCTTGTCTCGGATATTAAGGGTCTAGTTCATCTGGGTAATCGTTGCTCTTTTGTAAAGGTGGGTCGAGGACAAGTTAGGGTTAGTCATGTTCTTGCAAATCTTGCGAGGACGGAGTGCCACACTGTCACGTGGCTTGGCTCGGGACCTAAAGTTGTTTGTTGAGCGTGAGTCTCTTGTAAAACATGTTGTCTAATGAAGATCCAGTTTTACCGCAAAAAATGAATTAAGTTTTGGAAAAATACCATTTTTAAGAAAACTAGTTCATTTGTTTAAATAGGCTAAATTAGAGGGTAAAGTTACATCTCTAGACAGAAAGAATACATGATCATTGATAATCTATGCAATGCCATATTATTAGTGGTCTATTCTTAGCCATTGCTTTTTTCAATAAAAATCTGGATCTTGAGTTCATAAGAAGTAGAAATCACTCCAAACATAACAAAAAAAATTACATTGAGGTTTATGGACCACCGCCATGGCCGACGCACCGTTGTCGCTTCTCCCCTAGTTTGACGTTATTGAAAAGTCTTTGTGCAGGTGGCTCTAAGCTCCAGTGCCCTAGAGCCGAAGTCATCGTCATTGAACCCTTAAACTTATCTAAAAGAAATGACACCAAACATGCAAAACACGACGACTGAACGAGATCCACCACTTCATGAAAGCGGCGACCAGGCAAACCCGGTCCTCCTCAATATCGCCGGCGAGGTGGGCGAGGCGGATATACATTATTCTTGTCCATCACAACGTCGTCATAGCCAACACAGCGTTTATATTGGTTGAACAAACTATAACTTTAGGGACATTACTATACTGCCGAGCATAGGTCCAAGATGTCCACCCCTTCTCGTTGTTGAAGCGGGAAACAAAGAAGACGTGGACCCGTCGATTCACAGTCGAATGCGGGGCATATAGCGACGGCTAGAGTGGAACCCTGGGTCACGGCCTCTTGCACAAGTGGAAAATGTTTCGATGAAGTTAGCCATTGTTATTTGTTGAGTTAAATCCATGGTTAGTACCTGAACTTGCTTAGGAAACCCAGTACGGTCATTGTACTCAGAAAATACGAGATTCTGATCGAACTCGCGGGGAGTCGCAGCGTGATCACTTTGGGCGACGTAGCGTTGTATAGAGTGACGTGGAGGTAAGTGGGACCCGATTTCAGTGTCACCAGTGCATTGATGGTGTCCTGAGGGAGCATTTATTTGCCCATAGGCCCCTGGACCAACAACTAAGTTTGGACAGGCCCTCCCACCCCCAGTGACCACCATGAACTAGTTCTTCTCCACGGAGCTGTCGAGGTGAAGGGTAAGAGAGGGAGCGGGAAAGGAACAACGCGGAGCGGTCGAGGTAGAGGTGGTGAACCCCATAGCTATCGAGGACAGAGGCAGTGGAGGTTCGTCGGAGTCTTCATCGGCGACGGCGGTGGAGGCGGTGACGCGATGTCACGGCAAGGAGCCGCGGCCATTTTCCCAGTGAGGCGGCCGAAAGGTGCTCCTCCTCCTGTCTACGGTAAGAGCTCAGAACCCGTCGAAGTTCAAGGGAAGTCAAGTTTTTTTTGGGGGGAATTTTTGTTCTGGAGTTGCTAATCTGATGTGCTCTCATGCCTGTGAGTTCTCTGTCAGAGTTTAGTTTTTTGGTTTTGTTAGGGGTTTGGCCGATGATTTTTGGTGTGGTAAGGGCTTAGGGTTTTAGAAAATGACCATCATGACTAGGATGATGAAAGCATGTGTATATTTTTTCAGTGTACTATACAAATCTTGTGTAGAGTGGTCACATAATTCTGTTAATTTGTAGATAGGGGAAGTACATGCTTTACATTGGAGGTAAACCATGGTGGATATTTTCTGGGCACAGGCAACAATAGAAGCTATGTTGATGGTCATATTATCTATTATGATCAGGTTGACTCTGTGTCATGGTCTGCAGCAATGCTAGAGCACATAGTTGAGGAAATTGGTTATGAAATGGCTGGTAGAATTAAGGCTCACTACTGCATTCCTATTCTAACCATTGCAAAAAATGGTTTAAGAGAGTTAAAAGATGACCATGCCTTCATGTTTATGGTTACTATGGTGGAGACAGGGAATCATTTCATCAGTCTTTATCTTGATCATGATGACAACTATAGTTTCATAGGTTTGGATGATGTTGTAAATTTCCCAGTAGCATCTTTTCCTCCTATCATTAGCCCTAGTAAGCCAAGTACCACAAACAAACCTGAAGATGCAGCTAGAGATGATCCTCCTATACCACTTCAAATTGTGTATCCAGCAAGCACTATTCAAGATTCAGTGGAGGGAGAATAGGAAGTTTCTGTTGCTGGTAGAGTGAGGAGAAGGAAGAGGGGCAGAACCAACATTGATGAGATCATGAGTAATCCAGAAGAAGCTGCTCAATTAACTGAAGAAGAAGAAGACAATGAAAGTGATGATGGTGACAGTGTACATTCAGCAGATTCAGAGTTTGAGCTGGCAGATTCAAATTATGCTATCAGTGATGGTGATGATGACCTATATGTGGACAAAGTGAAAGGCAAGAGTGGAGTTGTGAGGAAGAGGAGTGTATCTGTGCAAGAAAAGGTTGGAGCTGAGAAGAAGAAAAAGGAGAGAAGATACATTGGTCAAAATGATAGTGGCGAAGTGAAGCCTGTAATCAAGGAGGATGAGTCAGAGAGTGATGATTTGTGGGGTCCTGAGTCTGATGAGGATGCAGCCCAGATAAGGTTCAAAACATTCAGAGATGATGATCTACATGATCCCAAGTTTGTAGTTGGTCAAGTATTTGCTAATGTGGAGTTGCTTAGGAAAGCCATCAGAACATATAGTTGTATTCACAGAAAACTAATTAAGCTGCCAATTAATGACAAGATGAGAATGAGGACAGTATGTGGAGGCAAGTTCCCTTGGTACCTTTGGGCATCATGTGATTCTAGGACAGGAGCATTTCAGATAAAGAGGTATACAAGTGAGCACATTTGCAGTGGCAAATGGAAAATTGCTGCATTCACTGCTCAATTCATTGCAGAAAAGTATGTAGAAAGCTTTAGAGCTGATCAAGGAATGAGTATGAAAAATTTCTCAAGGGTGGTGCAAAAGGATTGGAATATGACACCTTCTAGGAGCAAATTGCAGAGGGCAAAAAGGACTGCAATGAAAGTCATATATGGAGATGAGGAGGAGCAGTACAAGATGCTATGGGACTTTGGAAATGAGATAAAGAGGAGTAATCCAGGCAGCACATTCTGGCTTTCACTAGATGCTAATTCAAGATTCCAACAATGTTACATGTGTCTTGAAGCATGCAAAAGGGGGTTCTTACAAGGGTGCAGACCAATTATCTTTATTGATGGTTGTTTCCTAAAAACAAGGTACAGAGGACAGTTGCTCACAGCTGTTGGGATGGATCCCAATGATTGCATCTTCCCAATTGCTGTGGCTGCTGTAGAAGTGGAAGATACAACTTCCTGGACATGGTTCTTAGAGACCTTGAAAGCTGATTTAGGAATAATGAACACTAGCCCTTGGACAATCATGTTAGACAAACAAAAGGTACAAGAAGTACTTCATTTCATTACTTGTTAATTGTAAAATCTATCATCTTACTAAACTGTACTTGCTATCATCCAACTAAGTATCACTTGCTGTGAATTCCAGGGACTTATAAATGCTGTGAGAGCTGTGTTCCCAGATGCAGAACACAGATTTTGTGTGAGACGCATGTGGCACAACTTTCAACAACTATTCAAGGGTGATGTACTAAAGAACCAGCTGTGGAATATAGCTAGGAGCAACACAGTTACTCTCTATGAGAAGCACATGGATGAAATGAAATTAATTAATTCAAATGCTCACTCATGGTTGGAGAGTTTGGATCCAAAGACATGGGTAAGAGCTTTTCAGAGTGACCTGCCCAAATGTGACATCCTACTTAACAACAATTGTGAAGTTTTCAACAAGTAAGCTACCATCTATACCTTGCTTTATATTTTATCACTCTTAGACAAGCATAATTGTAGTTCATGATAATTAATGCATTTATTCTATCACATCAGATACATCTTGGATGCTAGAGAACTACCTGTGCTTGCAATGCTTGCAACAATCAAGTCACAATTACAGTCTAGGATATACAACAAAAATAAAGAGAGAATGAATTGGGCTGGTCCTATTTGCCCAAAGATCAGAAAGAAACTAGACAGGCACATTCAACTAGCAAACAATGTTTTTGCAGATGAAGCTGGAGATGGTTTATTTGCAGTAGGTGAACTTGTTGCAGCTAAACCTGTTGACTATGTAGTAGACTTAAAACATAAGACATGTAGTTGCATGAGGTGGCAGAAAACAGGGATACCTTGCCCACATGTAATAGCATGCTTAAGGATTGAAGATGCAGATCCAGTCACACTGGTTGACAAATGCTATTCAGTGGAAATGCATGATAAGGCCTATGGAAACATAGTGTACCCTTCTAAGGACAAGACAGAGTGGCTAAAGATGAATGGAGCTCCAATATTGCCACCTTTATACAGAAAACATGTTGGGAGGCCTACTAAAAGCAGAAGGAAAGCCCCTTATGAGGTAGATACTAGAGGAGGAGGAAAGAAGATGACTAGACATGGTGTAATAATGCATTGCAAGTACTGTGGCTTCCCTGATCATAACATTGCTGGTTGCAAATGGTTGAAAGCTGGCCTTCCTCCACCTACAAGTGCTGATCAGCATTTCCCTACTCAATCATCTACTCAACCAGCTACAAGTCCTGATCAGAATTTCCCTCCTCATAGTGATCCTGTAATTACACAGGTACCTACATTGTTTTAGTGCCTACATTGAATTTACTTACATTGAATTTACCTACATGTATCACCATTGAATTTACCTACATGTAACAACAACAAAACCCTGATGTCAACATTCCAGTTGTGAACACACATGAAGATCTACTTGTGAACAATTTGATTGAGCAGGTAACTTAGCTAATATTACTATTTTATATTCTGTGATTGTGATCAACCAAATGTAACTTGACATTTATGCATGTTCAGAGGTCTTTGGAGAGGCAAGTGGAAGCAAGAGAAATTCCTGAGTCTACCTTCATCACAGCAGCACAAAGATTGTTGCAAGAATCTACTTCTAGTCAATCAAGTGGTGCTACCTGCATCAGGCAGGGTGAACTAGCTCAAAAATTGTTACAAATGCATCTAGAGAAGAATAGGACAAATGAAGAAAGGAAATTATCTTTACTTGAGGCAAAGTATCAAGCTGATGTGAAAAAAGCAGAGAAAAGATCAAGGAAGAAGCTAGAGCAAGAAAAGATGAAGGCTGAACTAGCAGAAACCAAAGCAAGAATTGTTCTTTGAGAGAGAGAAGAAGAGAAAGGAAGAAGCTGAGCTAAAGAAGAAAGCTAAGCAAGAGACCTCTAGAATCATTGCAGAGGTTAGAAAAGAGGTAAATGAGAAGAAAAGGAAGGCAACCGCAGAAAAGCAATTGCCAAGGTGGTAGTCTTGAAAAAAGAAAATCAAAGAGATGCTCAAATTGCGGCAAAAAGCAGAGAGGGAAGCTGTTGAAGTGATTGTAAACAATGCTATGATGGCAGCCAATGCACTGACTACACATGGTGAAATGGAAGATCATCATGTACTGTTGTTTCTCATCATCAGGATGAAACCATCCCCATGTCAGAGGTTGTAACAGAGGAAGTGCCAACATCTAGGAGGATGGAGTGGTACTTAGGTGTGAAAGTACCTGGACATGTAGTATCCCCAGAAAATTAGGTGTCAAAGTAGTTTAAGGTGTCCATCTAGAACTCTTGCATGAGTTTCTTTTGCAAACCAGGCAGCACCACTTAAAGCATAGACTTGATTATTTTGTCATGTGATTTCCAATCTAGTATCACTGTGAATCTTATGACTTATGGAAATGTTGGTTATGAAAATTATGCAGAATGTTCTTTACTTATGAGTGTGACAATTACATAACAGTGTTTGAAACTAGGCCAGAAACTCACATATCAGCACAAGACAATATATATCACTGCATTAGTTCATGTTCACATAGATAAGGCCAAAAGGCATCACATACATCAGGTTCACAGACTTGAAATACACCATAACCACATGCCCAGTACACCATTAACTTAAACTACACAATAACCAGAGTCATACACACAACCCTTTCATAGCACACAACACACACAAATGCAAATATGACCCTCAGACCTCACTTCTTCAACACTACAATAGCAACCATAGCGACAATAACACACATGCAATACCTTGCAATCTTCAAAAGAACCTTCATTTCCGAGTTCCCGAAAATCATCAGGATTGCTCCTCCGGCCTTGCACATGAGTCACTTTAGCCTCCTTCTTCCTCAACTCTAGTTCTTCTCTCCTATCTTACGCCCACCCTACAACATCAAACGCAACATCCCCTTGCGGTAATTGTGCTCAATCGGATAGCCAATAATCCAGCTCCACCACCAAAAGTTGCAGCCAAACTGTGCAAAATCATAACTAAATCAGAACTCCAACCTAGCCAAATCGAGCTCCAACCTAGCCAAATCAAGCTAAATCCTAAGAGCAGATAGACTTACTCCATGGTTTTTACACTTGTAGTATATCCATCCTGTGTGGTCCGTCGTCCCCGAGCGGGCCTGCTCCACTGTGCGGCCGCAATCGGGGCAACTGATGAGGGGAATCGGAGGACCAGCGGCGGGCGCCTGGCGTGTCGAGCTTGCGCTGGACATGGCAGAGCAGCTCGCTAGCTAGGTCGTCGTTGGTCCCTCCTGCGGCGGCCACTCTCCTGCCGCGGCGATAACTGTACCGTGGCGGCGCCGCCGATTTATGGTCAGGGCAAACGGAGGGGAACGACGCGGGTCGGAATGACCCGGTTCCGATCGGACCACGAGGGTTAGTACCAGGTGGGGGAATTTGCAAAAAGAACCCTCCAAACATCCTTCTTTTCAAAACTTACCCGTCTCGTCATCTGACAGTGGGACCCGAGTCACTCTATACAACGCTACGTATTGCCCAGTGACCACGCGTGACGCTCTCCTGCGAGTTCGGTGACCGTAACTTCGTATTTTCTGAGTACAATGACCGTACTGGGTTTCCTAAGCAAATTCAGGTACTAACCATGGATTTAACTCTTATTTGTTAGTATATAAGTTTGAAGATGGCACCTATAGAACATTTTTCTCTCGTAGGTTGATGACTTACAAACTAACTAGTATTCACCTCTCTCCTATTTACCCCCACATGGTAAAATCCCTGTTACATACAGGTGAGGTAGGACTATTGTGCGTGCCTAAGAAGGTCGTTGGCGTTATTGTATCCCTCTCAAAAAATAAAGGGCGTCAAGATCACATACACTTGCAGGATTCGCTGTGTTGATGCATCATCGCGCAGCGAGACTTGTCGTTCTTCTACGTGTGATTGGAGGAAGAAAAACTAGCCAAGAGCTCTCAAGCGGGCTACATCCGGTACACCAACAACATGTCTGGGAAATCGACTGCACCGAAGGTTTCAGACATCATTGTAGAATAGACGAGGCCGCGCGTTCTCTGCACTCATGAGCTGTGGAATGTTGCATGGACCACAGAACGAACGGCGAGCCAGATGCAGCAGAGTGGAAGCGGAAGTTGCAGAACCTGTGCGCTTGTCAGCCAGTTTTCGATGTTGACGATAGAGGTGTTGTTAGGGCATATCTACCGGTTCTACCCATCCCCGTTCGAAGGTGTTCGAACTCGTCTGTGCGGACGCGCGGCACCCCAGCGGTACGATCCATCCGGATAAACGCGTCCAGCTCGACCTATTCATGCACCAAATCTGGGCTTCGGTTGGGTCGCCCCGGACAACGCGCTTGTCCTCGCGTGTCGTCCCACTAGTTCGTCCGGGCCTCTCGCCAGCAATGGACACCCGCATCCCTCAAACCCTTGCCCGTCATATCTCGTGACCAGATCATGCGTAACCTTAGCCTCCGCCACCACTCGCTACCGCCGACGCCCCCGCGATTTCGAGCAGCACCGCATAACACGCACGTTGCCGGAGTTGTCTGGACGCGCCGCAGGCAATCCCGCCGCCCTCGCCTCCGTCTATGGACTGGACGCGCGACACCCTCTGCGTGGTGCACAACCTGCTCGATCCTTTGCATGAGGTATGTTCGCCGGTTATTTCTAGGTTATCCGGCCCGCTGCTTGAGTTGACATCGCCATTGACAACCGTATACTTTATAGATGGGTAGCAGTCTAAGGTCAATGGAGTTCTTCTATAGGAATTTAGTGGGGTCATCGTCCGTGGAGGATCCCGAAGGTGATACGAAGATTTTTCTGGCAGCTGCACAGATGGTGCACGACCACTACCTCCTGTCGCCACGCAGAGGTGACTCATCCAAGCGGCGCGAAGCCAACCAGGAGCACGACCGAGAAGAAGGCCGCATACGCCTTTACAAGGACTACTTTCACCCGACTGATCCGGTCTTCAAAAGAGAAGGCATTCCGGCGCCGCTATCGGATGCCGAGGAACATGTTCTTGCACATTCTCAATAGGGTGACGAAGTACGATAACTACTTAGAGGCCAAGTACGATTGGACCGGTAAGATTGGCTTCTTCTCTTACCAGAAATGTTCTACTGCCATTTGGCAGCTTGTATATGGAGTGCCCGGTGACCTTCTCGACGACCACATGCGCATGATCAAGTCCACATGCCATGAGGCTATGTACTGGTTTTGCAGCGTGGTTATTGCGGTGTTTGGCAAAGTTTACCTAAGAGAGCCAAACACTAAAGACACTGCCCGCCTTTTGCCCATCAACGAGAGAAGAGGGTTTCCTGGTATGCTTGGCAACATCGACTGCATGCATTGGGAGTGAAAGAACTGCCCCTTTGGTTGGAAAGGGCAGTTCAAAGGGCATGCAGAGGGGTGTACCATCATACTAGAGGCTGTTGCATCACATGATCTCTGGACTTGGCACTCATTTTTTTGGCATGACTGGATCAAACAATGGCATTAATATGCTGCAGCGATCTCCGGTGTTTGCTAGGCTGGCAGAAGGCAATGCCTCATAGGTTTCCTATTAGATCAATGGCAATCCATATGATATGGGTTACTATCTAGCTGACGGTATCTAACCCTTCTAGCCCACCTTTGTGAAGACAATCCGCATCCCTGCAGATGAGAAGTGCAAGAGGTTGTCGAAAAAGCAAGATGCCACTAGGAAGGATGTGAAGCGAGCATTCAGTGTGCTTCAGTCAAGGTGGGATATTGTTTGATACCTTGCTAGAACTTGGAGCACAAAGAGAATGTGGGATGTGATGACTGCTTGTGTGAACATGCACAACATGATCGTCGAGGACGAGCAAGATGACGAAATCTTGAACCAATACTGAGACTTGCAGGGTCAGTTGGTTGAGCCAGAGCCAAGTCTAGCGTCATGGGAAGATTTTATGCGAGGGCATGAAATTTTGCGTCACATGCAGACCCACGAACGGTTTCAACTAGATTTGGTTAAGCACATATAGGCTCGTGCAGAAAATCTCAATGTTTAATTCCTTATTTATTTCTTGTAATTTGAATGACGTTTTAGTTGTTTTCTATGAAACCATGTGAGTCTAAACTATTTATATGTAAACACTATTTTAATTAGATTATCTAATCTAGTTTATTTTTTTGTCAAAATTTATTTTATAACAAAATCTGCAAACACATGAAATTGCTGGCCAATTGTGGCCAGCGCGAACAAATGAGCCGTTCCGCTGGACGTGGTCGGCAGGACACCAACCCAAAAGCAAGAACGAACCGCTAAATGGACAGAAAGGGACCGTTTGTATCAACCGAATGGGTCGGGCCGGTGGAAATGTCCTTACAGCATGCAGAGTGTATAAAAAATCCTAGCGATAAGGGAATCTTTTGGTTACTAGACTTAAATTTAAATGATAAAGAGGATGTGTCTAGCTAAGAAAATCTTAAAGATGGGTCTACTACTAGACTCAAGGCTAAAAGAATCTAATAGTAGGAAGGCATACTTATCATTGAAAAGAAGACTGCTTTTTCTCTTGCTTTTTAGTTGGACGATGGGACCATTTTCTCCTCTAGCAAAAGAGCACCGCTGCAGCAAATGTTGCTCTACTAGCTCTTTGTGTCAATTGTCAGCTTTATTACTAGACTTGAGTCTAAAAGGTGCACACCCTTTATAGGTAAATTTAACAAAAATCTTTGGTTTTATTGTGTAATTTGGCTAAACCTCCACAATAGCTATTATAAATTCCTGCATATCATGCGGACCCAAGTTGATAAGTATGGTCTTATTTTTTAATAAGATATGAAAGGAAAGGACACATGTCACACATTTTTGGCCAATCAATTTGAAACCATATTTGGCATTCGAAGCACTATTTTGCTCCGGTTCTCTCTTTTGTTTAATTTGAAACTACCTTTATAGTGTAGGAAACTAGCTCCAAAAATCAAAAGGCAAATATGAAACCAATTATAGCTACACACTGTGGATACTCTTTCTTGATCGCATGGACCAAAATTCCTGCATAGCAAGCGAGGGCTTATCACTGTCGACACAAGGAACAAGAGGTTTGAACTTTGAAGCTATGGCTACAATTCAAACTGAAAGGAGCCTGAACCCGTTCCTTGCATACTGTCTTAGTAGGATCTCCAGTTGTATGAATGGTCATATGCCAAGTCACGGTAAAATAAGGTATGTAGATTCCGGTAAGACTCTCGATCGAGTTCCAAACCCATCTACCCCACACTCCATGAAGGTAGGATCTCCGGTTGTACGAGAGCATCTCTAGCAGACAATGAAAAAGTACCGACCCAAAAAATTTCGGTGGTTTCCTGGCCGGGCCGCGAAATCTGGCCCAAGCAGACACTGTAAACACGGTCCGACGTAGGAAAAAATTTTTAAGCTCTAGAAATCGACCCCCTCGACCCATAAAATCTTAGTTTCGAGCTCGATTCCCAGGTCTCGATCCATTTCTCCGCCACCGCCCCCCTTGACGCCTCCGTCGCGCACGACCGCTCAAATCAGAGCACCGGCGAGCAATTTCTCGCTGGCGGTAGCAAATCCGCCCGATTCACGCCGCGATGGACCGACGGGAACCGCCGACGCCGCGTTTTCGTCGCCTCGGAGCGGAGGAGGCTGTCGGTCGTCGCTAGGCAGGCGCCAGCGCCGCCTCCACTACATGAGGTGGGGCTCGCAGGTGGCGGCCACGCTCCTCCGCCGCGAGACGACGGAGTTTGACGTCCGCATCCGCGCCCGCCGAGGGGAGGGGGGCTCCTCGCGCGTGCCGAGGACTCTGCCACCGCTGGTGAAGAAGGAGGAGGGGCTCCCGGACGGCCGCGTGGTCACGGAGTCCGACTACGCCCCCGACGACGCCTCCTTCGAGCGCTGGGTCGAGGTCATCCAGCACCGGAGCATCGCCGAGGCGGAGGCCGGTCGAGCTCAGCGCGGCGAGCTCATCTATGCCATCCTCCTCGAGCAAGGGCTCGCCGTCGACCGCGAATACCGCGGGAAGGAGGTGGAGGTCATTGACCTTGTCTACGACAACAACTCCAGGCTGTCGGACTTTGACTTCTCCGACGAGGAGTGAAGCCCGCCACTCCCTGGGCTCCGGTGAGCCCAATTTTTTGTACATGCTAGGGTAGTGGCGGAGACGGCAGATCCCCGTAGTATTTAGGTTGAATTCGTATTTTGTATATATGACCGTGTCTACTATGTATGAACTATGCTCGCGTTTTGAAATCTCCGTGAATGTTTAAAAATCGCGTGTTTACAGTTCAAATTTATGGTTTCTGTTCTGTCCATCGTCTTCTTCGAGCAAAAACTAGCTCAAACGCGATCTGAATTCAGTTCGCGTTTTTTTGCTAGAGATGCTCTGACTGGTCTTATGCCAAGTAACTGTAAAATCAGGTTTTTCTTGCTAGTTTTTCTAAAATAATACTACTACTTTATTTTAATTAAATTCCAGAAATAATACTATATGCGTTCAGAAATTTCCTAAAATAACACGGCCTTGGCTTGGACCAAACCGTAAGGTACTAATCGGCCTGGGCAGACCTGCCGATGCATATTTTTCTACGATCCAAGAAAAGTCTGTATGCTTTGAGCACGAAAGAATTGCACAACTGCTTCGAGCGGATAATAATAAGGAATTATGTGACCGTGGTGCTCATTTTGGTTGAGATCACACGGAAGCAGCTTTTCATACCATCTGCGCGGGCAGGCCTCGCCAGGCCTATTAGTATTTGCCGGGCCAAACAGACACCGTATTATTTTTTTGTAAATTTCCAAAAGCGTATTATTATTATTATTATCTGTAATTTAATCTAAAGTATTATTTTTATAAAGTTAGCCTAGTTCTTCAGCAATAAACCAAACAAGAAGTTGTATATAGGCGTGTCTGTAAAACCGGCGAGGTAGCAGTGCGTAAGAAGACGCAGCTCTCTGTGTGGTCCACGCGAGGGGTCTGTAAAACCGACGCCGTATTTCAGCAGCAGTTGAGTTACACGTACTTACGGGTCCACGCGAGGGGGCTGAGTGCACCGGCGGTGCGCCGAACCACGCCGTCGTACGTGCTCGTGCCGCCACAGGACCTGGACCTGGACCTGGACACACGGGCTGGGTCCGGCGGCGCGACACGCGCGTCGTCCACCACCACCTGACCCCCGGCCCAGGCTCATGCAAAGTGCGCGCTCGTGCGCGCCGGCCCCAGCGCAGTGGCGCACCAACGCACATACACGCGCCCGCGGACAAAAAATCGCCAGTGCGGCTCTCGGCTGCCACGGGCGATCATCCATCAGAGCATCTCCACTCGTCTATCTTGCAGGCCGGTCCGGACGTCGTCCAGACGTCGAAAATCGGTCCGTGCGTGCCTGACCTATTTTATTTGGATTGACCAATTTGGTCGGGACTACCTGAACCCGAACCTGAAGATGCGTCGATCTCCGGATCACGAAACAGGCGTGCAGCGGCGTCGGCGAAAACCGACTCGCCACCATCCTTCCAAATTTTTTCTTTTCCCGCCCTCGCCGCTACATCCCTCACGCCATTCTTTCGGCCTATAAAAGTCGTACATCTCGCCGTCTCTCTTCACAGTTCCTCACACCACCACAACTTTGGCGAACTTCAGACGTTCGCATCTTGCTTCCTCCCCAACTCCGCCGAGAAGCCATGGCCGCCAGACGCCGCCGCTGCGGCTCGGCCTCCACGAGGCGCTTATACTGCCGGACACTCGCCTCCTAGGCCGACACTCGTCGGCGGATCCTCGTTCACGGTTCGACGGCGAGACCTCGCCGGAGATCCAGCGATTATCGCCGCCATGGAAGACCCAGACCTCGACGGAGAGATCCAGCCGCTATCGCCGCCATGCAAGACTGGATCTCGCCGAGGATCGGGCAACTTGGTCTTCGAGGCGATTTTGCCGACAGCGCCGAGGAACTCGCCGACACGACGGACCGCTGGCTTTGCCGCCAGCCGTGGAGCGTTCAGGCGAGCTCGCCGGAGTCATGGCGCACATCGAGGCCGATAACAACCCCCGCCTCGGCCTGTAGTTGCGGCGTCCGGCGTCCTTTCCTAGTTAAAACCGATGTACTATGTGCCCCTCGCCTAATTTAATAAAATGCCGTCTATATTCGTCCATATTCGCCAAGTTGAAGTGAATTTAGCCAAACCTAAACGGCCAGACACGCAATGAACAGCCGACTGCGTCTGGCCAAAACGCGATTCGTCCGGCCAAAAATCGCCTGGGTACACCAAGGAGTGGAGATGCTCTCGCCACCAAACACGAGCCAAAACAACAATTATACCAACCGTCCACCACCAGCTCGCCTCTCTCACGGGCGCTTTGGCCGGTCCTGCCATGCCATGCCAAGCCAGGCCATGGCAGCCTTTCACTTAACTCGGGTCATGTTTTAATTCGGAACTTTAATTCCACCCGAAAACTGACTGCTAGTCTGCACAACCCTACAAGTCGAAGACAGACCTGTCCCCATCTGTCAGTGACGAGTTAGGACGAGCGGTGACTGTGAGCCATGGCAGCAGCGCACGAGCTCCCAGGAATTTACTACCCCTTTGTCCCTACCGGGGTTCCCCATCCCGCGGCGTGGATACCGGAAACTGGAGACCTCCCGCCGCCGTTCGGCTCGGCGCTGTGCCGCAGCCCGCACCACACCACACGGGCACGTCTCACGGTAACCCAGAACTGGCGGCCGCACCGCACCGGTAGCAGACTAGCAGTAAAGTCGCCAGTAAACGCGAGCGCGCACTCTGACACGCCGGTCCGGGGGAAGGAAAACCCCATAGCAAAGCAGACTGGAGTGGAAGTTAACGAGCGAGCGAGTCCAAAACAAATCAGGACGAGCCTCTCTCTCTCTCTCCACCGGAGAGACAGCCACGCGCACGCTGCCCTGCCTGCTGCCGCTCGCCTCATCCTCCCCGCCGCTTCCACTTGCGGCACGCACTGCCCCCGCTCCCACTCCACTCCTCCCCTCCCCTCCTCTCTTCCCGGTCGCGCGGCCCGAGGGGGACAGAGTAGCGTGCAGCTCCTCAGCCTGCCCCGCCTACTCGCTTCACGAGGTGAATACTACGAGCAGGCAATTCAGGGGCTTTCCGGGTTCTCCTGCCCGCATTTTGCCGTTTCCGTCGGAATTCCTTCGCCCAAAGCGGCATCCTCCTCACCTCGATTTCCATTCTTCCTTTGCAGCAGCCGCGCGCCGGCACAAAAAAAGAGAGGGGGAACGGCCATGGCAAGGCGAATGCTGCCGCCGGCGTGAGCGGTCTCGCAGGCAGATCTGCGGGCGCCGCGCGCCGCACGGCGTCTTCTTTCCGGGAATCTCGAGCCAGGCGACCTACTCGCCGCAGATGGGCGGTAGAATCGGCCGGGCCTCCCTGATCTTCTAGCCGAGACAAAACCGAGCGATTTGGTTGGTGGGCGTAGCGGAACACGCCGGAGGACCGACCGACCGACAGGCAGCAATGTCGTCCTGGGAGAACCTGGGCGACGCGGCCAACGTGGCCCAGCTAACGGGCCTCGACGCCGTGCGCCTCATCGCGCTGATCGTCAAGGCGGCCTCCACGGCGCGGATGCACAAGCGCAACTGCCGCCGCTTCGCGCAGCACCTCAAGCTCATCGGGGGGCTGCTGGAGCAGCTCAGGGTCTCGGAGCTCAAGCGCTACCCGGAGACGAGGGAGCCGCTGGAGCACCTGGAGGACGCGCTGCGCCGCGGGTACCTGCTCGTCAGCTCATGCCAGGACCGATCCTTCCTCTACCTCCTCGCCATGGGGTGGAACATCGTGTACCGATTCCGCACCGCGCAGAGCGAGATCGACAACTACCTCCGCCTCGTGCCGCTCATCACGCTCGTCGACAACGCACGCGTGAGGGTCGGTAATCTCACTCTCACACCAAACCAACCTCTCTCGCTCTGCCTCCCTCTACATTGATTTGCTTAGTGTTCTGCTTTTGGTTCCGTTCTGGCTGCTGCACAATGTTTAGAGAACCGACACCCTAGGTAGGTTGGTTGGGTAGGCTTTTTTGAGAGATGGTGATTTGCTACTAATATTGATTCCATTCTGCTGGGATATGCTGGTCTAGAGAAAAAGGTGATGTGCATTTCGCTTTGCTTCTCAAGTCACTACTTTTGAGTCTCTGCTTTTGAGAGTTGGTGGAACATAATTGAATTGAATTAGTGGTTTTCCTGTGTGCTCTCATGTGTCTTGTTTCCTGTCGGTTGTTTATGAAATTAGTACGAACTATCGTAGAACTTTCCTCCGTTCCTTATTTGAGCGAAAACGTACATCTTTTTGGCGACCCGTCATTTCCATTGTTTATCTACAGAAACAAACCTGTAGATTGCTACTAGAAAGCCGAACTGCCAGTTGTTTGAACTCCAGCATTGTTATCCTCTTTTGTTGCTCCTATTCTTATTCTCTTTGGCCTTTTTAAGGCATATTCTTGATCATCCTTTTTCTGTATCCCAGGAGCGAATTGAGTACATCGAAAGGGATCAGTGTGAATACTCTCTTGATGAGGAAGACAAGGAGGTCCAAGATGCTCTGTTAAACCCTGACCCTGACACAAATCCTTCCATAGTGCTCAAGAAGTCTCTGTCATGTTCTTACCCAAACCTGCCATTTAACGAAGCTCTTCGTAAGGAAAGCGAGAAGCTCCAGGTGGAACTCCAAAGATCACAAAGCAACATGGATATGAGCCAATGTGAGGTTATTCATCACCTGCTTGGAGTAACTAGAACGGTGGCAAGTTCTATTCCAGAGGAAAGTACGGATGCAAAGGTTACCAAAGATGCAAAGGTTACCAAGAAAACCGATTCAAATTGCGGAAAAGCTAATGAAGACAGTGCAAAATCGTATGATGATGAATCTCCAAAGAAGCAAAAAGATGCCTATAACGCATCACGGTTAGTAAATTTAGCTTTATTGTTTTGGTGCCTGTTTATTATGGTGTGTGTTTTGTATGCCCTGTTTTAAAATCTTAAATCTGTTATATGGTAGACCAATTTATGTGATCCAATATAAGGGAACTGGTTTCTTGTATGTACCTATGCTAATGTTCTGAACTTGAACTGGATATTAGGTTTCCCTCTACAAAATGGACTTCCATACTATGAGACCTTTGATAGTTTTCATTCAATGCAGGAGTTCTACACCTGTACCATACAACCATGATATAGTCTCGAGTACAGGATCGCACAGTGATGAGTGGCATGCAGATTTACTTGGTTGCTGTTCAGAGCCATCTTTGTGTATGTCTTTTTGTCTTCTCTGTGTGCGATGGAAAATTAATAATTACGCTCACTTCTATTTGCACCGATGGTTTCTATAATTTCTCTGTAGCTTTGTACATGCTATTTCAAGCACAGATGTTCACTTTTGGCTAGCATATCACTCTCTAACCTAGCAATAACCACACAGTTTATGCCTGACGGCATAGTTCAGCAGTCTGTGTCTAGGCAGTATAAACAGAACACAATATTAAAATTCATGCAGTGTAATGCATCTTAAACTGAAAGAATAACATGAATGGGTCTAGGATTTTGCTGTTTTAAAATACTTATATGTTTGGATATGCCCTTGTTAGCTTAATCTTGATTATTAGAGTCAAGTTAGTTGTCTAGCTAGCTTGGTTAATACGTTTGATCGTGTCCGGTTTGGACATGAAGTGTGAGTAATAGTCCAAGTACGTATACTAGCTGTTTGGTAAGTGTGTGTCCGTGTCATATTATGTTTGTTAGTATAGTAAGTTTGTATAGAAGTAGAGTACTAAGTCTGAGTTGTAGTCTGTCTAAGTTTTGAGCCGGCTTAGGTAGCCTAGCGTGAGTTGATGCATATATATATATGCATGTATACAACGTCTTGTAATAAGAAGTTGTACCGCGAGTTGAGAAGAAAAAAAAGAAAAAGAACAGGCACGACACGTGCCCTTGGCCATAAGTTTTTTCGAGCGCGCTTGTTTGTCTAGTTTGATGTAGTCGATCTGTGGGCAAATTCCAACAGCCCTGAGTATGTTGATCGCAATGATTCTTACATATTATGCTTGCTGTTTGTCTGCATGTTATAACACAGGTCTAAAGACCTTCTTTTTCCCCTGTGGAACCTTCTCAAGGATTGCTTCAATCGCCAAGAACAGACCCATGTGTAAGAATATTCTCTAAAAATAGTCAGTATATTAACTGTGCAGATTTATTTTTCTTTTCTAGTTATTCCTTCATATCAAACGTATATCATTTTCTGCTTGTTCGATTGTTTTACTGCCAATTCCTCTGATGAATAGCAAATTCCCATGCATCTTTTTTTTCCAGTCCTTTACCAAATCTTCTGATGTACTAGGCATCTTGTAAATCAAAATTTTCTTTGCAGCAAAGGTCGTAGTCACGAACATCATGTCTACTTTAAACTTAAATGCAGTCACACCTTATGTGAACCTAGCTACACTTGTAAAACAAAAAGTCCGATTTATATAGTTACTCTGTTGTTCTCAGCTTCAGCAGAAGCCTGCAATGATATTATGGCATACTCCCTGATATTGTCTTGTTGCTGTTACACTTGCTGTGTAAGGAGAAAGCTTCGTCAAAGGTTAAATATCGCGGTAAATATTCCTGCCCTTTTATATGGCTTGGTACCAATTGTTTTTTGCCCTGACCTCTGGGGTTGTCCATGTTCTACAACCTTCACTGACTGCGACCTAGGTTATCTTGGGGAAAATTTAATAATGTATCTTTTTGTCCAGTGCTAGTGTTGATGTCTGACATAATATCCGTGGCACCTCCCTGACAGAGTGTCCATATATAATAGTGAATTCACAGCCTTGCATAGTACCTGAAGTTGTGATTTTCTTATGCTGCTGACAGGGAGGGTGCTGTGACGATTTCCTTTCACATGTGATGTGCTGTTGCTGTGCACTTGTACAAGAATGGCGGGAAGTAAAGATTCGTGGTGCATATGGTGAGTTTCCTATTTCCATCACTGCAAGTGAACCGTGGCTAGAAGTTAGGCATGATACAACACTGTGTTCAGACCACGCCCTTGATAAAGAAATGAGACAGTTCTATTAGACTGATGCGATACTGAAGCATCACTTCAAATTGCCTCCTTTGCGCAAGCATATCGTTTTGAGTACCAGTTATAGGCTTACAACACAAGTGAGGATATTCTTATGGGCTTGATACTGGCCTACTCCCACCGATCTCGTAAACATTGATTTCTTGGTGCCTCATTTCCTGCAGGAGACAAGACCAAGGTAACCCCGCCGGCATGCCAATACATGGAACACTGACCCTCAAGCAACGCAAGAGGCCTGGACTCCTGTAAATTATACCTATTGACCTAAAATTGTCAGAAACCGTACCGCCATGGTAGTGATACAGGTGCAACCATTACTGTATGTGTTGTATTTACGCTTACTGCCGGTCGTTCTTGTTGGTATTATGGATCTTAGAATTTGATTTGTAAAAAGTAACTGAACTCATCGGTTGCAGGCCTGTTAGAGCCAACAGAGTTAACATCTTCATCGTTGTCTGCATTTCAAAGACCCCCTTTGATTTTTTTTCATAACATAATCATTTTCATGGCTCAAACTTATTTTTATGCTGTATAGTATGTTTTTGTGGGCAAAGTCAGCAACTACTACAAGATTCCAATATGCGTTGAAATCCACAAACTCATAAGAAAAATATTAATCGAAGCCTTAATAAGAGCAACTGCTACCAATGTTGATCGAGTGATAACTACTAGTACCTCCGTTTCACAATGTAAGTCTTTTTTAGCAAACTACAGCAGGTTATTGCGGAAGGGATGGAGTATCTCTGAAGAACTTGCTGAAATGAATAGACAGAACGCCTGCCATTATTTTCCCTCAGAAAAATAATAATCACTCAAAAGTCACAATGGCTTTGACATCAGTAATAACTAAGCTAATTTTGGATGCAGACCATGACGCCAAATTATAACCAAACCAGGAGCTTTATTCATAATATCTTAAAAATAAAATACTTCCAAGTAGAATTTTTAAAAAAAGAATGTTCGACAGAATCAAGACCTAGCAGTAGGATCCTCACCACCGATCTCTCAAACAAACAAAAAAAGTTTGGTGTGTACAGCCCCATAGCCGGCCATCCAGTCCAAAGCTGCTTGCAACCTTCTATCTACTGCATCATCGTCGCCGCGAGAAGGGACAGCAGCGCCGAGGACACCACGGCCATTGCAGACACGCTGCCGGTGGCGGCGCCGGCGCCGGGGCCGAGGAAGGCGCCATGAAGTCCTGCGCCGACGCGGAGGCGAATAAGACGGAGGCGGCCGCCACGGCCAAGAGCAGCACAGCGATGTGTGGAGCCATTAGAGCAACTCCAACAACTTAACTATATATGGTTAAGTGTGCTTTTATAGGTAAGATGACCAAAAAAACTAGCTCCAACAGCTTACCTATAAGTGGTCCCCACCAATTTTTTTTAGGTGATCACCCATTTTTTGGCACCTCTTACCCATATATGAGTAGATGGACACAAATTTTGGATAAGAGGCAACTATTACCCATATGTTGCCACGTCAGCGAAAACAAAGGCGGAAAGCTACCAACCGCTCACCCCTGACCCCCCCCGACGATGACGTCGCTCGCCGCCATCCCTCGGGCCACCAGCGACAGCCCCTCGCGCCGCCACTTTGTGGCCCTCCACCTATGACCCACCCGCTGGCCTCCTTCGTCCCCATGCGCCCCTTCTACTGGATGGAATCAAGCCACAACGGCCGCCTCGGTGGCGCATCGCCAGCTATGATTCGTTGTCGGGGGGCCTTCTAGGCTCGCGCGCATCCATGCTGCCACCCCCACCTGCGAGCTCCGCCACCACCCCCACCCCGCGAGCTCCACCGACACCCCTACCATGAAGCTCGCCACACACACCGGCCGCCACGGCGTCGATTCGCGAGCACGACATTTCGCCGGCCGACCACACGCGCCATGCTCGCTGCAAGAAGATGGGGCGACGGAGCAGGGGCGCCTGGGCGATGGGGACGGTTGTGCTAGGGAAAAAGATGAAGAAAAGGAAGAGAAAAACAAAAAAAATTAGACTCACTGACAAGTGGATCCCATGTGCAAACCACTTTTGGATAACCATATTATAGGTAAGCTGAAAAAGCAGGGACTAGCTTAGTTACCCAAACCTCCTCTCTCCTCTTACCTAAACATTTTTTGTTTACCCATATATAGATAAGCCGTTGGAGTTGCTCTTACTAACCTTGTACAAACCGAACGCTGCGGCGGGATACACTTGGCGAGAAGATCGGGGAAGAATCGGCGAGTAAGGGCGGTCGAGTGGAATGCTGCGGGATACACTCGCGTCAGGTGTTTATATTGGAGGAGGCCTGCCGGTCATCGGTTCAGTGGTTGCGTTCTTGCGGGGAAGACGCGCGCCGCACGCACGCGGACGTGCGCAGCAGGACGCGGCGTGGGAACGCACGGTCTGGTTCGGCGACAGCCCACAGGCCACAGCGAGCGCACACGGTAGGTGAAGGTGACGCGGTGCCGGCCGACCATCCATTGCGCGTTTGCCCGACCGCGACGTGGCTTCAAGCTAGCGAGAGCGCTGACCTGCCGAAGGCCGATGTTCTGCTCCGAGTTACCTAGAATCGATACGAGTCACTCAGCCTTGGAATATATGTATGGTTTAATGTTCATCTAGATCACTAGGTTACCGCCGTAGATTAATATATTCGTGATATACGATACGCACAAGAAAATATCGACGTCTCGCGTCGCCCTCGTGAGGGCGACCGAGGCGTTTCCTAGACCGCCGCCTCACCCTCCTCCTCCTCTCCCGCCGTGCCGGTGGCGCCGACAAAGACCGCAGCGGGCGTGGCAGCCCTCCATCACTGGGCGTTGGTGCTCCCTCGTGGACGGCGACATCTGGCGTGGCGACGAGCTCGTCCGACAGGGCGACGCCTCTATGGCGGGCTCCCCGGGCGACGCGCGGCAGCCTCCTACCGGCGCGGCGATCGGCTCGGCGCTTCGGCGGGCGGGAGCTACGCAGCGGCAAGATGGAGTCCCGGCGGCGCGACATCACTAGTGGAAACATGGCCTCTAGTCCCGTGCCGTAAGGGCCTTTAGTCCCGGTTTCTAAACCGGGATAATCAACCGGGACAAGAGGCCCACCACTAGTCCCGGTCCAGTTACCAGCCGAGACTAGTGGATGTCCACCTGGCTGCCCCTGTGCGCTCGTGGTGCATCCCCACTAGTCCCGGTTGATGTTACGGACCGGGACTAGTGGGTTTCTGCCACGGCAGTATTTTGTCCATTTTCTCTGCCGCGGCAGAGCATTACTTTGGACTAGTGGTTCTCTACTGCGTGCCAGCATTCTGTGCCCTTTCTCTGTCGCGGCAGAGATTTCATTTTTTATTGTTTTATTTAATTATTTTTCATTTCAACATAGTTTTTGAATATTTCTACGCCACCACATATCGTACACATTCGTGCATATATAAGATAACTTGTATTACGATATCGAGCATATAAATATATACAATTTACATAGTTATATGGAGATCACAAAATCTTGGGACTAGAGCACGTCTGTTCGATTACATGGAGATCAGTAGCGCCTATTCACACTAAATTCTCCGGCGTCGTCTACGATCTCTTTGACAATAAATCCCGCCGGCTCCTCTGCAATTGCTAGTATGCGTTGCGCTGGTAGTAGTTGATCTCACATTCTCTCGAACTATATATAAGAAAAAGGAGATCAATATGAATATCAATCATGATAACAAAATGTGACAGCAATAAAATGATGGTGTGAATGCATTGCTTACATCGACTCTGTAATCATTGTGTTCGGTGGTAAACGTGCGAATGAACTCGTATACGTAGAATCCACATAGATTCGACCCCGGTGGCTGTCTCGCGCACTTTACAAGAATAGAATTCAATCAAAATAATAATCTAGCATCATTATTGTATTGAAACTAGAAGTAAAGAGATGCGTGGACATATCATGTGCTATTTACCGAGACCGTCCTAAACGTCAGCTTCTCACTAAATACACCGGTAACCTTGCGCTTGAACCGGATCCAAACCCTGTCCGACGAAGAAAATGAATGAATGAGTTATTCATTACCTGATATCTCAGAAAATCAACGAAAGAGACCGAAATAGCGCGAAACTTACTTCTGAAAGATGTCCTGCATGCTGCGAAAATTTTCCAGATTTCTCTTTGATGGGTCCATCGCATCAACTCTTCCCTTATCAAGCTGAATGTCTAGCAGAATCCAGTGGAAGCTGCACACATTTATATATACATCAGTAACTCATCAGTTACACTTATTAGCATCGACTAATCAAAAATGAATGTGTATAACAGAGTAAGACCCTCACATGAAATTGTAAGGAAACAGTATGTGGTCGAAGAAATTTTGCTCCATTAGAAACCTTAGAATGTTTTCCTCCGTCTCCTCGGGGTTATGCGTTAGTGTGGTTATATGCACTTTATCTGGGTCAATGAACCCAATATTGTAGATTATTTTTCTTTTACATTTCAGGATCTTCATTCTGCATAATAAGGATAATTACATGTTCTGAACTAAACAACTAAAAAACTGAACATGTACACAATGAATTCAACAACTTACAGACAATAGCAGCCGATGATGGATTTCTCGAGGGTGTCGAGATGGTATAACTGGAACAGTTCTGAAAACTCAATATGTACCTCTTCGGGTATGAAGTAGTACCCAAGTGGGACTTTGGCTACGATCATTATTCCCTCCTACTTCATGACCGTCGAGTACCATTGATGGAGATTCCGCATTTGTGTTGATAGTTCTCTCAGCCTCTCTTTGCTGACCAAATCCTCACCTGCGACATAATTAGGGGCTATTGGCATCTCGGGTAGATGGTTGAGTTGGAGGCCTAACAGTTCATCAAGACTAATTTCCATGTTGGCCGCCAACTCCGCTGCTATTGACATATCTAGTGGCTGTTGTGTGAGGAGTGGAACGTTTTGTGAAACCACCTTGAGGGGTGCGATCGTTTGTTTTGCATGTTGTCCGAGAAGGGGAACGTCTAATTTTTACTGAATGCAGTTTTGGTCCCGCTTGCACCTGTGCTTGCTGATTTTTTACCGCTTGCACTTGATTTGCTTGATTTGCTCTTCACCACTTCTTTCTGAAGTGTGCGTAGATAGTCATCTGGCTTATGGTGCAACTCATATTGCGATGGTGTGTTCAGAAAATCAAGTGCATATGCCTTTTGCTTCTCGGTGTATACCGGAGCAGGCTCGGGTTTCTTCTTCTCAAAATGCGCCTCCACTTCGGCCTTTGCTATCGCTGCAGATTCCGCATCAGTATAATTGTAAGGTCTTATGGGAAGATTCTTATGAGGCACTGTTGGGAGGGGCGACATTTTCTGTTTTGGGCTGCCGCGTCCTTTAGTACTCACTGACGGAGCACACTTTCGCTTATTGTCCTTAGCGGGCGGTGAAGACCGCTGAGCCTGCGGCGAAGATCGAGATGGACTCGGGATTTGGTGGTCGTAGTCATCATGGGGTGGGCTTATTAGAGGTGATGTAGGTGGAGGTGGAGGTGGAGGTGAAGGAGACCTGCGACGACTCGGAGGCGGTAGTGTTATCCTTGGGGCCGAGCCTGGAAACCGTATGTTGTTCTTTTCCCAGAGAATGATCCCACCAAATACTTCTCCGAGTGTGATCTCACCTTTAGGTCCAGGGATGTCAAGCTCCATTGACTCCCACTCCTTTACGATTTGATCCGCCCGGACTTTAGCATAGCCAGGTGGAATCTCACGGCCATGCCAATGTGCGTTAGGCAGACAAGGCAAAGCCGTTTCGACCGCCACCTTCACAGATACGTTCTTCAAATTAATATGGAGCTCACAAGGTATCTGCTCCTTAATTCCATCCACGGGGTAGCCGGGACCGCCATCTGTATAGGATGCATCATTAGACGGGACCTCCGATTCAGCGACGCTGCTTCTCCACTGAGATGGGTTGGCGGTAATATCGAGTGGAGGATCTTGTTGCAAGCACGCTATTCCTCTAAGTTCGTCGATCTGCTGTTGCTGCTTGTCAAGTCTTCTTAGCAGCTGGTTGAACTTGTCTGCCTCCTCCTCCCGTCGTTGCTTTGCTCTTGCTTGGCTTCTATAGGTACCTTGGTCCTTAGGAAACCTAGTCTCCCACGTGAAACTCCCGTCAAGGCCTCGGACTCATCTTGTATGTTCACGATTCCCGAGGACCAAGGTCAGTAAGTCTTTCTCTCTATTGGGATGAAACTGTTTTATTCCATCTTTAATATCTTTGACCACTTTTAGCCATACAGTCCTGGATACCTTTATCCAGTCACTGCAAACAAGGTCCCCTGTAAGTTCGTCATATGTACTCCAATACCTAAGGAACCAATTTCTTGCCCTCAAATCCCATTCTTCGCGAATTGGTTCTGGAATGATCCCTTTATCATGAAGGTCTTTATCTTTTGCATCCCACTTAGGCATGGCAGCCGCGTAGCCCCCTAGCCCATGTTATGGTGATATTTCTTCTTCGCAACATTTATCTTGTTTTTTCTGACTTTTTCGTAGCAACTCCTGTTTACCTATACTCCACAAATGCATCCCAGTAAGGCTGCTGCTTCGCTAGATAACCTTCGAATAATGGGATTTTCTTGTCCTTATAATACTGTTGCCATAATGACTTCTTCCAGTTCTTGAATAGTTCGGCCATATTCTTTAGTGTAAACTGCTTGACTTTCTTTCTCATTTCAGCAGTCTCGTCCTCAATGTCACATTCTGGCATCTTGAAATGTGCCATTAGGTTAGTAAATAGTTTCTCTTTGAATCTATCGTCGATATACACATCACTCCATTCCGCCTCTTTGGGCTTATTCCACTCCTGAACAGTGATCGGGGTGCGATCTCTAGCAACAACTCCGCATTGTTATACAAATAGTTGTTTTGTTTTCTTTGGTTCCAATGGTTTGCCGTCTCCTGAAACCTCTGTAATTTCATAAAAAGTACCCTGGAGCAACTTTTTGGCTGGGCCGCGCTTGAGAGAAGAAACATTCGTCAACATAATATATATACAACTAGGTACATCTAGTGACGATCATCGGACATCATATATATATACCTCGTCGGTCTGCGTTACGCATCCATGGGCTTCTTCCTCCTGTCTGTTGGTCTCCTCTCCCTCACTGGATGAGTTCAGATACCTCGAGGGAGATCCCTCATCGGCATCGTGAATCATATCCTCGAGCAAGTGTTCCGAATAGGTCTCTGCGGACTGGACTAGGTGGATCCATAGTTCCTGCAAAATGCACACAATATTTATTTGAACTTAACAAATAAAACCTAAACCCTAAACTCGGAGGTGCGGTGGCGGTGGCTAGTGATGGTGGCCGCGGGAGAGGCGGGAGACTAAGCGGCTTCCCGCGAGAACCACCACCCTAACCCTAACTCCGGTCACCACCCCTAAACCCTAAACCCGGAGGTGGGGTGGAGGTGGCCGGTGATGGTGGCCGCAGGAGAGGCGGGCGACTAAGCGGCTTCCCGCAAGAACCACCACCCTAACCCTAATTCCGGTCACCACCCCTAAACCCTAAACCCGAAGGTGCAGTGGCGGTGGCCGATGATGGTGGCCACGGTAGAGGCGGGCGACTAAGCGGCTTCCCGTGAGAACCACCACCCTAACCCTAACTCCGGTCACCACCCCTAAACCCGCGAGAACCACCACCCTAAACCCTAACACTAAGCGGCTTATCGCGAGAACCACCACCCTAAACCTATTATAAACATAACTTACAATATTATAAATCTCATACCCTAACAAATCCTAATTAATCCTAAATATATACACTAATATAACAAAATCCTAAACTAAAAAAATTCTAAACTAAAAAAATCCTAAACTAACAAATTCCATGCATCGATATAACAAAATCCTAAACTAAGAAAATCCTAAACTAAATATATACACTAATATAACAAAATCCTAAACAAAATATATACACTAATATAAATAGAAAAATCCTAAACTAATTAACAAATACTAAACTAATTTACAAATAACAAAATCCTAAACTAATTAACAAAATCTTAAACTAACTAAAAAAAATCCTCAACAGAGTTGGCGGCTGGCGGTGGCGGTGGCGCCGGGCGTGGCGCGGTGATATGGCCGGGCGCTGGCTTGGTCGTCGGAAGGCACGGCGGTGGCGGCTCTTTGGCGATCTTGCGCCCGCCGCCCGCTAGAGAGGGAGGCGGGATGGGAGAGGAGGCTGTCTGTAACACCCTCGAATCGGCCCTATGCAAGTTTTAGCGAACCCGCCAAACCCGCATAGAAACGATTCAAAGGTGCCTACCAGCACTTTCGTATGGTGGAAAACGTAATAACATTACACAACAGTCCTCGATGGGACCCAGCAGTAATATATATATATATACAAATGACTCAAAGAGTCAAGAATACGATATAATATACAAAGATCCAAATCACCTTGAAAATGATAGAGCGTCCGACTACGGACAAGATGCAAATGAGAGCCACAAGAATAACCAATGGCGTCCATAACCCTCCGAGCCAAGCCGGAGGGTAACCTGCTAACGATGTCGATCTCAAAACCTGCTTAAACAAAAGGGGTGCCAACAAAGGGCAAAGGAAAAAGAGAGAGCGGTCGATCTTGAGGCCAAGAGGCTAGAATTCGGCGGTCCTCGCCTACATAGGTATGGTGGACTGAAGCGGCAGCGCAGCATGCACTAGAACAACCTATAGAGACTCGATATAACTGTCGGCTATCAGAGAGGGATAAGAAAGACCTATTCGGAACCAATCTGATTCTACCACCCAACATACCCATCCTGGTATTTCCCCCTCGAGACCAAACGAGGAAGTCAACCGAGGAACTCACATAGTTGGAAGTTTTATTCATTCCGTTATTGTTGCAGCAATTACTAGTCAGGTATAGATAGTCGTCCTGATAGAATAAGTAGTGGGCACTTTTAGTTAACCATTTCATTGTAGTTGCAACACTTACTAGTCAGATACAATTAGCATGAGATAACCCAAAACCCAGCAGTTGTTGGTACTTTTATTTAGCCATTCCGTTATAGTTGCAATACTGTTGCCTGCCAAAACTCACCGGCGAGCAGCGACGAGCAACACGAAGAGCCGGGAGGCTCCTGTAATCTGGTGGCCTCGGTCCCTGCAACGGCCCGAAAACTCGCACACGCCCCGCTTGGTTCGAGGCGTGCCACCTGACCTATACCTGATCAGGAAGGTGATGGATTGCTCCGATTGATTTCCTGCATGGTAAACAAGTATACGTAAAATTCGAGCCGTGACCGGCTTTCTGGTTTCCCTGTGAATCGGCTCCTAGAGCCGATTATCCCATGGTTCTGCATTAGATTTATGATAACATGGGGTTTTGCTTGATCACTACAAGTTAAATCGATCTACGACAGTTTAATGTTTCACCACGTAACTGGAACGTCCTACACGTAATTGAGCCTAGTAGATACAAAAGATGATAGGAAACTAACCCTAGAGTAGGCCTAACAACCGACGTAAAGTCAATTACCGGAATAACTTCTCTTAGAACTAGCAAACCACGTCCTTACGTACCACTGGATCGTTCAACCCGTTTATAAGGCCTGACTACGTGGATATCAAACTAAACCTTGAAGATCAAGGCACAACCGTAACAGATCGGATCAGCTAAATAAAGATCAAGCAAGGTGCTACCCTTGCACTTGGAAAAAGGTGCAAAGGTAGCGAGATAACTAGAGGTAGCATAACTCAATGATAATAGCGAGAAACACCGATGCTAGCCTCAAACAATCTATGATAGTAGTGTTACTCGCCATCAAAAAGGCTTCAGTACGAGTAACACCAATTAACGATAGAAGATATCGCCTAGATCGCAAGATGCGATCTAGGCAGCATGACACTTACCCGAAAGAAACCCTAGAAACAAGGGGTGGCGATGCGCCGAGATTGTGTTTGTTGTGAACGTGATTGTCCTCCTTTCTTGATAACCCTAGGTACATATTTATAGTCCGGAGACTTTCTATCTTTGGAATAACTCTACAACTCTATCTTTACCTAAACTGAAACGGAACCTAAACTGAAACGAAACCTACTATGATACAAGATACACGGGCAGTCTAGCCCAAATCCACGCACAAGGCCGATTCAACAACACGTTGAATATACGTATCTTCAAGCCCATCTTGATCACGGCCCATCTCCGTCTTTGGCCAAAATACGGCGATAACAAATACTTACTAGTCAGATACAATGGTAGCAAGCGACAACCCAATCAAGCAATTGTTGGCAGTTTTATTTAGCCATTCCATTATAGTGAAGCTGATTACTAGTCATTATAAAGTCAAATTTGTAGCACTACTTTAGTTATAGTTGTCTATGATCGAGATACTGTGCTCCAAGTCGTCCATAACATGGACACGGCTTTGAGAAAGTTTTACCCTAGGTGCACAAATAGCAACACACACTCGATCAACCTCGAAAAACCAAATCAAAATCCAACGAGGCCTTCACGACAAAGCAATCACAGATTGAAATATTTCAGGGGCCACCCATTGAGTACACCATAGCGAACGGTTAGTCGACTCGAGACGGACTCAAGGTTTGCGCCAATGGTAAACGATCGGGAACCCGAAAATGTGACGGGCTTGTCGATACTGCGAAACACTCCGCTTACCTAAAAGATGCAGTACCTCGCACAATTTAAAATAAAGCAGTAAAGCATGGCATAAGTACAGGATAGTAAATAAAACCTCAAACTAGTTTGTGGCCCCAAGAAATAAGAATGAATCAAGCTCTGGCTCAGGGGGGGGGTCCCATAATCCTCCTGGATGTGGATAGCGCGAATATTCAAGGAACATGTATCAAGTACTCGGGGTCCTACGGGACACAAGTGGACGGTTAAAAACCAAATAACATCTATTGCCCACCTGTGCCTCTGCATTTACCTACTTCAATTTTAGTTGTTAAACAGTAATTAAAGTCTTGATCATCTCCAACAATAAACACACGGCAATACTCCAACAACTGTGGTACTTTGTGGCATCCCGCAAAACCACTACTAGAAAATCGCGTTGAATTTGTGCATTGCATCGTCATCATCATGCATTGTTTGCCAAAACTGTTTTCGCGAAGCCCGTTTCGTTTTATAAAACGCCCCGTCTTTTATTCAAACGCCAAAACCGGGTCCCCGGAATATTTTGTTTTGGCCGCTATCGGTTTGCAGACGGCCCGTTTAAATCAAATAAAAATATTTATTTGTTTTAGTAGGGGCAGTCGAACGGGCCAACCCGACCCGAACGACCACCCCTGTTTTTAAATCGGTCCGTCCTGGACACCCCAACAAAATCTAAACCTACCCAGAATTCTACCCACACCTAGCAGCCACATCACTCTGCCCAATCCCCATGCGCCACCTCACCCCTCCCCTATTCCTAGCCTATCCCTGCATGCCACATGGCCCAACTCTCTCCCTCTCTCACCCCCACACTCACACAACACAGCACACACGCTCTAAACACCACACAGCAACCACCCACCCCCCCTGGCCCACCACACCACCACGCGCCGCGCCCACCACGCACCCAGTCCGCTCCTCTCACCGTCCGTGGACCCCACCACTCCCTCTCGCCCTGGCCTCCTGGTCTCGCCCCAGCTCCCCTGCCTCTTCTTCCTCCCCCTCTTCCCGGACGCGCCCATCCCCTGCCTCCCTGGCCACCATCAGCCCCGCACGCACCCTCTCCCTTCTCCCTCTGCGCCGGCCAAGCCTCGCCGCCTCTCTCCACCCGCCACCGCGTGCAGCCTCCTGCCACAAGGCCTCCCTCTTCCGCCCGCCACTGCGTCACTTGGCCCAGCCTCCTCCCAGCCTCCTCCGCGTCAGCCTCCGCCCGCCAGCTTCCTCGCCCGCGGCACTGCTTTCCCCAGCCTGCGGCGCCTCCGCAAACCTCGTCCTCCGGCCTCCCCCGCCGCATCCACGCGCGCCGCAGCAACCTCGCCTGGAGCCGCCAGGCCTCTCGCCAGCTCTCGCCGCCTCTCTCCCGCCCGCCACACCGAGCCCCACTGCCAGCGGCTCGCCCGCCGCCAGGCCCGCCTCCAGCCGCTTTCCGCTGGCGGCCCACTGCCCAGCGCCTCGCCGCGAAAGCGCGAGCCCGACTCGCTCCACCGGCTGTGGACGCGAGCCCT
This sequence comes from Avena longiglumis, assembly GCA_030063025.1. Lineage (NCBI taxonomy): Eukaryota > Viridiplantae > Streptophyta > Magnoliopsida > Poales > Poaceae > Avena > Avena longiglumis. The sequence goes on from CP125975.1 coordinate 541,609,635, forward strand.
CCTCGTTGTCTTCTGCACCCCTGGGAGCCTATTTTTCGTTCGCTGTCTGACCGCGTGTGCCGTCTGAGACCGACCGCAGTCACCCAGCCGAAGCCGTTCGAGAGGCCGAGTTCGGTCCGAAGCCCGACCCGCAGCAAGATCTTCGATCCCGTCGCCAAGGTCTCCTCCCGGACAAGATGCAAATGATGCCGGCCACAGATGAACAAGGTGGGCACCCCAAGGTCTTCTCGGGACATCGAGTTCGCCATCACGAAGGACAAGCCGCCGTCGTGGAAACCAAGGACACCGGTACCCCCCAAGATCGCCACACGAAGGCCGAACCGTCGGTACGACAAGACCATCAACCGACGCCGAAGACCGATTCCTCCAACGCCAAGCGCTGCAACGACATCGAACCATCAAAACAAGTTCATCCGCGGACAAGGCCGACATGAGGCCCCGACAAGATCTGCTTCATGGATTCGAGACCGATCCGGAACACCGAGAACTTCCCCCTAAACGCCACGAGCGTCGACATGACCCGAAGACCCCGGATGCGCCAAGTCCTTCCCGGAGTCCGAGAACGTTTCCGTCGAACCCTGAACCCCGAGACCAACCCCGAACCCCGGACTCCCAAGATCGCCGAACCCTAAATGTGTGACCCCTTTTCCCTCGAACCCTATTTCATAACATATTACAACTTGTCGCATAATAATTGTTCATGCATGCATCTTATCATGTGGGTTGGGGGCCTTATGCCGATTCACCTCTAATTAAATATGGGGCCCATATGCGGGCAAATCTAGTCTCATATTGGCCTCATTTAAACATGTGTAGCGAACCGGTTCCCTCTGTTGCATTGCTAAACAACATTTAAATTGCGGGGTAGCTAAACAACATGAACCACCTAATTAATAGTCGGGACCCCGGTTCCGCTTAATATGACCTAATTGCATCGCACCTTTGCCATGTCATCCATCATACATGCATCATGCCGATCTTCTGCCGTCGTATTAAATATTGCATCCGGTGTTTCTTCTAGTGTTTTGGTTCTTCGCGGATAAGGCCGTTGAGTCGATGTGAGCTTCGCCCCGATCTTCGGGGAAAACCTTCGACAATGTTTTCAAAGCAGCATCTCCCTTTCTACCTATCTTACTTTTATAGTCTTTATTCCCTCCTGTTGATCTATTGCTATCGAGTTGCGATGCTTTAGTTTCCGCACGTGATATACCGTGCAGCCCTATATTGCCTTGGACACACCCTATTACCCGTTGTTTGGTAGATAGTTGGACTTATGCGCCGTAGTTGCTTGCTCAAGTCTGATGTGTGTCGTCATATGCCTGATTGCTGATGTATTGCCGCATGTTGATGTTGGAGATGATTCTAGTTTTACTTAGCGTCACTTTAATTTCGTTTAACAACTAAAATTGAAATAAGCGAGGCATCGGTGGGTGATAGAAAATATTTGGTTCCGAGCGCCCACTTGTGTCCCGTAAGACCCCGAGTACTTGATACTGTTCCTTGATTTTTATGCGCTATCCACATCCGGAGGTATATGGGGCCCCACAGGCGAGCTTGATTCATTCTTATTTCTTGGGGCCACAAACTAGTTTGAGGTGTTTTTACTATCTGTACTTATGCCATGCTACTTCACGTATTTAAATTGTGCGAGATAGCACATCTTGTATTTAGGTAAGCGGATGTTTTGCGTATCGGCGATCCCGATTGGGGACCTGCGTCGTTCTGACCATCGACGCAAACCTTGAGTCCGTCTCGCTTGCTTACTCCGTTGGTGTACTCAAGGGTGGCCCCAAATATTTCTGAATCTGTGATTGTTCATCGTGAAAGCCTCGTTGGGTTTTGATTTGGTTTTCGAGGCTGATCGGCGTGTGTTGCTATTGGTGCACCCGGGTAAAACTTTCTGAAAGCCGTGTCCGCGGATATGGACGACTTGGAGCACAGTATCTCGATCATAGACAAGCATAACTAAAGTTTACTGCTATAAATTTGACTTATAATGACTAGTAATCAGCTCCACTATAACGGAATGGCTAATTAATACTGCCCACAATTGCTTGTTTGTTGTCGCTGGCGACAATTGTATCTGACTAGTAAGTATTGCAACTACAATGAAATGGCTGAATAAAAGTACCAACAACTGCTGGGTTTTGGGTTTATCTCATGCTATCTGTAGCTGATTAGTAAGTACTGCCACTATAACGGAATGGTTAACTAAAAGTGCCCACTGTTTACTTTATCAGGACGCTTATCTATACCTGACTAGTAAATGTTGCAACGATAACCTAATAAGTAAAACTGCCAACTGTGTGCGTTCCTCGGTTGACTTCCTCGACGGTCTCGAGGGGGAAATGCCAGGATGGGTTTGTTTGGTGTTAGCTTCAGGTTGGATCCGCATAGGTCTTTCTTACCCCTCGATTTTCCGCCCGGTTGTATCGAGTCTCTATAGGTTGTTTAGTGCATGTCGCCGCTTGGGTCCACCATACCTATGTAGGCGAGGACCGTCAATTCTAGCCTCGTGTCTTGGCCTCGATCGACGCTCCTCTTTTTCCTTTGCCTCGGTCGGCACCTTTTGTTTAAGCAGGTTTTGAGATCGACGTCGTTAGTGGTTACCCTTCCGGCTTGGCACAGGCAGGGTTATGGACGCCATTGGTTATTCTTCAGGGCTCTTAGCCCCATTTGCATCTTGTCCGTAGCTGGACGCTCTATCGTTTTCAAGGTGATTTGAATCTTTGTATATTATATCTGTATTCTTGACTCTTTGAGTCGCTGTTATATATATCTGTTCTGTGGGTCCCATCGAGGACTGTTGTGTAATGTTATTACTTCGTTTTCCACCAAAACGAAAGTGCCTGGTGGGCACCTTTGAATCGTTTCTATGCGGGTTTGGCGAATTTTGCTCAAACTTGCATAGGCCCGATTCTGAGGGTGTTACATACTTGACGACACGCAACAGCACTTGAGCAAGCGACTACGACGCGCAGGTCCAACTATCTACCCAACAACAGGTAATAGGAGGTGTCCAAGGCAATATAAGGCTGCAAGGGATAACACGGGTACGAAAACTAGAGCATCGCAACACAGATAGCAATAGATCAACAGGAGGGAATAAATACTATAAAAGTAAGATAGGTAGAAAGGGGGAGATGCTCGCCTGAAAAACATTGCCGAAGGTTCAACCGAAGATCGGGTCGACACTCGCATCAACTCAACGGCCTTATCCGCGAAGAACCAAAACACTAGAATAAACACCGGATGCAATATTTAAGATTACGGCAGAAGATCGGGCATGATGCATGTATGATGTATGACATGGCAAAGGTGCGATGCGATTAGGCAATATTAAGCGGAACCGGGGTCCCGACATTTAATTAAACGGTTCAAGTTATTTATCTACCCCGCAAATTAAATGTTGGATTAGCAAGACCAAACATGGCTTCGGTTCGCTATGCCAATTTAAATGAAGTCCGGAATAAGACAAAGATATCCCGCATATAGACTCCATATTTAATTATATGGTGAATCGGCATAAGGCCCCCAAACCACATGGTATGAATGCAATCATGAACAATTTAATATGCAAAAATTTGATATTACATTTATAAAAATAGGGCACGAGAAAGGGGTCACACATTGGGGTTCGGCGAACTTGGTTTGGGGGTTCGATGAGGTTCAGGCTTGGTCTTCGGATCCGCAGGATCGAGGTGTCGAATTCCGGGAAGGAGATCTTGGGGTTCCACGGTTCGGTCGACGGGTTCGGGGTCTCGGTCAACGGCCTTCAATCTCCATGAAGAAGAGCTTGGCGTTCAGGGCGAACTTGGTCGATGGTCTCGGGGCGTCGAATCCCGGTAGGAGGACTTGGCGTGGCGTCGGGTTTAGGATCGGTCTTCGGGGAGGAAGGATAATGCGCCAGGGTTCGATCTTCGGCTTCGGGGAACGGTCTTGCGGTCCGTGAGGGAGATCTTGAGGCAGAACTTGGTGTCGGTAGATCTTGGGATACGTCTTTGGCAACACGGAGGAAGTAGACATCAGGGTTGTCCCTGTGAGGATCTTGGCTGCAACACATGTGTCCGGAGACAAACAAACCATCCCTACTGCCACCCACAAAACAAACCAACATGCCGATTTTTCCAAGCTTGAAGACAGCGTCACTTGCAGCAACGGGAACCACAAGCACAAAATCGGCAGCCCTATATCACCAACACTGGCAGAGGGTACACGAACGAGAGATGGCGATGATCAGGCTATGTGCGCGTGTGAAGCTTGCTCAGACCGCTGGGTGCGCTCGGGAGGAGGATACCTGTCGGGGCGAGGACGTGCATGATCAAGGGGCGGCCATGTACAACGAGCAGCAGGGGCGGCCGTACGGCGCTGCAGGGAAACAGGGCCGGCTTGGCGTTGGGCTTGCCGTGCTCACGGGGAGAGGAAGGGGAACATCAGCAGGGCATGGAGCCGACGGACGGCGGTGGCACAACGAGGGGAGCTCAGGGAGGCGGGGCCTGCAGCTACGCAGCTGGAGGCGTGTGGGCGAGGTCCAGGCGGCGGTGGTGCTGCGGGAGGACGCGGGGAAGATGGCGCCGGGGGTCGAGCGGTCCGACGAGGTGGAGGAGAGGCCGTCGGCGGTGCAGAGGCGGGCGGGGCCGGTCAAGGACGGCGTGACGGGCGGCGGCTAGAGGAGAACCAGGTGACGGGGAAGGCCCGGCGGCGGCCGGCGGCGCCAGAGGGGAAGGTGGAGGCGGGGGAGCGACAGGGAGGAGCGGAGTAACGGCTGCGGTCGCCCCGGGACGGCGTCCAGGAGCACAGGTGGGTGGCGGCGCGTTGGGCTTGGCGACGGGGCGACTGCAGAGAGCGAAGAGGTGGGATCGTCGACGGGAGCGCCTAAAGGGCGGTGGTTGGAGGCGAGCGGGGCGGAGAGAGAGGGTAGGTGGGGATGCAGGGTGGGGCCAGGCTGTCGGTTGACCAGGTGAGGATTGGGCGGCGGGCGACCAGGTGGTTGGGCGGGAGTGGGAAAGGGAAAGCACGCCCAGGGGGTCTGGTCGGGCGGCAGGTGGCCCTGGGCGACGCGGGAGTGCGCGCCCAGGTGGCAGGGAGTTGGGCAGGTGGCGGGCTATGAGTGAACGGGGTGGGGAAGTGGTGAGGTGGCACGAGGTGATAGGGTGGAGTGAGGTGGAGGGGGCTGGGTAGACTAGGTGTAGGTAGGAAAAGGGTTTAGGGTAGGCTGGTTTTGCACTGGGGGTGGTCGACTGGGTCGGATCGGCCCAGTTCGGCTGCCCCCTAAAAATATTTAAACATTTTATTTATTTAAAACAGGGCGTTTGAAATCCGTTGGCAGACAAAACAAAATAATCCGGAGACCCGGGTTTTGGATTTCGAAATAAAGACGGGAGTACTTAGAAAACAAAATATGTTTTTCGAAAGTAGTTTAGACAAAAACCATGCATGATGATGACGATGCTCAAATGCAATGCGGCATGATGACATGAGCATGTGGTCATGATGATGTAATGCACAAAAACAACGCGATTTTCTAGTAGTGGTTTTAGCGGGATGCCACAATTCGACACCACTAACAATGGATCTCGCCCTCGAGATTCGCCTCATGGTAGGGGGAAGAAGGCCGACGATCTGATCCTTCGCGCTTCGTGTAGACCCTCGCGACACCACTAACAAGAGGTCGTTGTTCACGTCCGTCAAGAGAACACTCCGGAGAGACAACGACGAAGTTAAAGGTAAGGCCATCTTTAACTTCCATGGAATGAGTATAATTGCATTGATCCACCGCTCAATGTACAAGAGCAAATGATAAGAGTAGTCGGATTGTGATCAATCCATCGCGCACCCAAAGCATTACTCTGCACATGAATAGAAGAATTATACAACCAACTCTTGGAATCATACTGAAGATCTCGAAAATCGAGGTTCGGAAACAAAGGAGTGATGTAGACTCTGCATCGGATCTGGCGTAGATGATGTCGTATCATCGGGAAAACACTGGGAGGCACAAACAAGGAACAAAGGATGGTACCACAGATAAAGGACCACTCAGATAGCAGGAGGACCGGATGTAGAAACACCGTTACCAAAAGAGGAAGCGAAACCCTGGAGGTACGATGGAACCCAACCACGAGAAATCCTGGACTCGAAGAGAGAGATGAGAGCGGATTCAAAACACGCAGAGGTGAGAGGAGAGCAACAGAGGGGTAAGGAGTAAAAATCAGACCTAACCAGATCTATCCAACCGATTTTTGCAAAAATAGTTTTGACACTCTACTTCGGCCGTTAGCTAGGTTATCCTACAGGCTGGACTTGTGGGGTATCGCAACTGCTGAGCTCTGATACCACTCTGTAACACCCTCAGAATCGGCCCTATGCAAGTTTTAGCGAAACCCGCCAAACCCGCATAGAAACGATTCAAAGGTGCCCACCAGCACTTTCGCAAGGGTGGAAAACGGCATAATAACATTACACAACAGTCCTCGATGGGACCCACGTAACAAATATATATACAACAAATGACTCAAAGAGTCAAGAATACAGATATAATATACAAAGATCCAAATCACCTTGAAAATGATAGAGCGTCCGATCACGGACAAGATGCAAATGGGTGAGAGCCTCAAGAATAACCAATGGCGCCCATAACCCCCGAGCCAAGCGGAAGGGTAACCACGCTAACGACGTCGATCTCAAAACCTGCTTAAACAAAAGGTGCCGACAAAGGGCAAAGGAAAAGAGAGAGCGGTCAAGATCGAGGCCAAGACAGCGAGGCTAGAATTCGGCGGTCCTCGCCTACATAGGTATGGTGGACTGAAGCGGCAGCGCAGCATGCACTAGAACAACCTATAGAGACTCGATATAACTGTCGGCTATCAGAGAGGGATAAGAAAGACCTATTCGGAACCAATCTGATTCTACCACCCAACATACCCATCCTGGTATTTCCCCTTCGATACCAAACGAGGAAGTCAACCGAGGAACTCACACAGTTTGCAGTTTTATTCATTCTGTTATCGTTGCAGCAATTACTAGTCAGGTATAGATAGTCGTCCTGATAGAATAAGCAGTGGGCATTTTTAGTTAACCATTCCGTTGTAGTTGCAACACTTACTAGTCAGATACAATTAGCATGAGATAACCCAAAACCCAGCAGTTGTTGGTACTTTTATTTAGCCATTCCGTTATAGTTGCAATACTTACTAGTCAGATACAATGGTAGCAAGCGACAACCCAATCAAGCAATTGTTGGCAGTTTTATTTAGCCATTCCATTATAGTGAAGCTGATTACTAGTCATTATACAGTCAAATTTGTAGCACTACTTTAGTTATAGTTGTATATGATCGAGATACTGTGCTCCAAGTCGTCCATAACCGCGGACACGGCTTTCAGAAAGTTTTACCTCAGGTGCACAAATAGCAACACACACTCGATCAACTTCGAAAACCAAATCAAAACCCAACGAGGCCTTCACGACAAAGCAATCACAGGATTCAAATATTTTAGGGGCCACCCCATTGAGTACACCAAGAACGGTTAGACTCGAGACGGACTCAAGGTTTGCGTCAATGGTCAGAAACGATCGGGAACCCAAAATGTGACTGGCTTGTCGATACCACGAAAACACTCCGCTTACCTAACAAGACAAAAAAAGACCTCGCACAATTTAAAATAAAGCAGAAAGCATGGCATAAGTACAGGATAGTAAATAAAACCTCAAACTAGTTTGTGGCCCCAAGAAATAAGAATGAATCAAGCTCGCCTGTGGGTCCCATAATCCTCCGGATGTGGATAGCGAATATTCAAGGAACATGTATCAAGTACTGGGTCCCACGGACACAAGTGGACGGTTAAAACCAAATAACATCTATTGCCCACTGCCTCCTCTGCATTTACCTACTTCAATTTTAGTTGTTAAACAGTAATTAAAGTCTTGATCATCTCCAACAATAAACACACGACAATACTCCAACAACTGTGGTACTTGACGACACGCAACAAAGACTTGAGCAAGACTACGACGCCACAGTCCAACTATCTACCCAACAATGTAATAGGAGGTGTCCAAGGCAATATAAGGCTGCAAGGGATAACACGGTACGAAAACTAGAGCATCGCAACACGTATAGCAATAGATCAACATGAGGGAATAAATACTATAAAAGTAAGATAGGTAGAAAGGGGAGATGCTCACCGAAAACATTGCCGAAGGTTCAACCAAGATCGGGTCGACACTGTGATCAACTCAACGGCCTTATCCGAAGAACCAAAACACTAGAATAAACACCGGATGCAATATTTAAGATTACTAAGAAGATCGGCATGATGCATGTATGATGTATGACATGGCAAAGGTGCGATGCGATTAGGCAATATTAAGCGAATCGGGTCCCGACATTTAATTAATCGGTTCAAGTTATTTATCTACCCATAAATTAAATGTTGGATTAGCAAGACCAAACATGGCTTCGGGTTCGCTATGCCAATTTAAATGAAGTCCGAATAAGACAAAGATATCCCATATAGACTCCATATTTAATTATATGGTGAATCGGCATAAGGCCCCCAAACCACATGGTATGAATGCAATCATGAACAATTTAATATGCAAAAATTTGATATTACATTTATAAAAATAGGGCACGAGAAAGGGGTCACACATTGGGGTTCGGCGAACTTGGTTTGGGGGTTCGATGAGGTTCAGGCTTGGTCTTCGGATCCGCAGGATCGAGGTGTCGAATTCCGGGAAGGAGATCTTGGGGTTCCACGGTTCGGTCGACGGGTTCGGGGTCTCGGTCAACGGCCTTCAATCTCCATGAAGAAGAGCTTGGCGTTCGGGGCGAACTTGGTCGATGGTCTCGGGGCGTCGAATCCCGGTAGGAGGACTTGGCGCGGCGTCGGGTTCAGGATCGGTCTTCGGGAAGGAAGGAGAATGCGCCAGGGTTCGATCTTCGGCTTCGGGGAACGGTCTTGCGGTCCGTGAGGGAGATCTTGAGGCAGAACTTGGTGTCGGTAGATCTTGGGATACGTCTTTGGAAACACGGAGGAAGTAGACATCAGGGTTGTCCCTGTGAGGATCTTGGCTGCAACACATGTGTCCGGAGACAAACAAACCATCCCTACTGCCACCCACAAAACAAACCAACATGCCGATTTTTCCAAGCTTGAAGACAGTGTCACTTGCAGCAACGGGAACCACAAGCACAAAATCGGCAGCCCTATATCACCAACACTGGCAGAGGGTACACGAACGAGAGATGGCGATGATCAGGCGATGTGCGCATGTGAAGCTTGCTCGAACCGCTGGGTGCGCTCGGGAGGAGGATATCCGTCGGGGCGAGGACGTGCATGCTCAAGGGGCGGCCACGTACAGCGAGCAGCAGGGGCGGCCGTACGGTGCTGCAGGGAAACAGGGCCGGCTTGGCGTTGGGCTTGCCGTGCTCACGGGGAGAGGAAGGGGTGAAGGGTTTCGCGGCATAGTAAATCAAAATTTTCTACGGATGCGAACAGAGGGAAAACCAAGATCTAATCTAGGAGATGCAATCAACGAGAGACATTGGATTAGATCTTCATAACCTTGAAGATTCGCACAGCGGAACGTTCGTCGAAACGTGGGTGATGTAGTCGTACTCGCTTCTCCTCCTCGTGATCCGATCCGATCTAGCACCACAAGTGGCGGTGCCTCCGTGAGATGCACACGTGCAGCACCTTGACGTCTCCTCCTTCCTCGGACCAGCGAGTATGGTGGAGAGATATATTGGATCTACAACACGACGGCGTGGTGTATATGGTGGAGAATTTCTGCTGCAGGGCTTCGCCTACAAACAGTCGGGAGGGAGAGAGGAAGGTAGCAAGGCAGCTAGGGTGTGGCATCCCGCAAAACCACTACTAGAAAATCGCGTTGAATTTGTGCATTGCATCGTCATCATCATATGTTGTTTGTCAAAAACTAATTTCGAAAACCTATTTTGTTTTCCAAACGCCCCATCTTAAATCAAATATTAAACCCCGGGGTCTCCGAAAATATTTTTGTTTGCCTGCTATCGGTTTGCAAACGGTCCAGTTAAAGTAAATAAAATTTTAAGTTATTTTTAGTGGGGGCAGTCGAACGGGCCAACCCGACCCGAACGACCACCCCCGCATAAAACAGATCGGTCCAACCTCTAAATCCTAAGGCTACCCGGAAACCTACCCACACCCCCTGGCCACCTCACCCCCTCCAATAGCGAGAAGCCACCTCACCTGGCCCTATCCCCCACCCAATCCTAGGCTGCCACCTAGGCTGAGCCTCCCCTCCCCACCTAATCTCTCTCCTCTCTCTCCCAAACCTGCACACACGCACGCACCGGACACACCACCCCACCCACTGACCGTGGCCTACCTTTCCTCGGGCTCACTGCCCCTGCCTGGTCCCACGCCTGCACCCCGTCCCCGGCCCCTCTTCCTCTCTTCTTCCTCGTGAGCCCCGAGGTCAGGCGCCCAGCCCCAGCGATCCTCTCATCAGAGCCTCCGGCCAAGACGCCTGGGCCAAGGCCTCGCCTCCGGCTCTCAGGCTGCCATCACCGCTCAAGGCCGACCCCATTTGTTGCCGCCTCCCGGCGCTCCACCAGCCGCCTCCGCGTCTCCCTCATTGGACCTCGAACCTCCCGCTGGCCAGGCGCTGCCCCGCCGCCCCACTCGACCTCCCTCCGTCCGCCCGCCATGGCCAGGCCGCCTCCGCGCTTCCGCCCCGCCCACACCGCTCGCCACCCTCTCTCGCCGCCATCCTCCCTCCCCGCTCCTCCGGCTTCAAGGCTGGGCCTTCTCCTCTTCCGGCGGATGCGCAGGCTGCCCCTCCTTCCGCTTCGAGCCCGCCCATGAAGCTGGCCAGCCGCCGCGCCTCAGAGGTCCTGCCTCCGTCCTGCTAGCCTCGCGGACCCCGCCTCGCCGTAGCTCGGCTCGCCACAAGCTCGCCGCCTCCTCGTCCGCCTGCCCCCGCCCGACACCAACCGGCTCCCTCCGGCTCGCCTGCGCGCCACCGCTACGCCTTGGTTACGCCAAATTCGCCTCGGGTCCGCCGCCACGACGCCGCTTCTTCGCCTTGGTCATGTGGTGCCGTTCAAGATGCCAAACGACACGGATGAGAACCAAGTCCACACAAGACCGTTCCGTTGAGGACAGAACCCTTCAAGTTATTTGCATAACGAGCCTGGAATCGACAACCGAGGGAACCCGAGTACTTGGCCATGAAACTAGGGGCGACGCCAAGACGACAAGATCCACCTCCCGAGCGGCGACACCCCTGGACACCAAGAGCTACCGCAACATGACCAAGACCCGGACCCGATGACCATGATCCCCACGAGAACAACAAGGCCTTCGAGGTGGGACCGACAAGATCTTCTCCTCGACACCGGAGCTCCTCAACGCCAAGCTCGTCGAGTTCGTGGACCTCAAGATCTCCGTCACGGACACGACATGTACTTCCCTGGGACGCCATGACTGGGGCCCCGGACCCGAAGGCCACATGGGACGACAAGTACTCCAACATGGACCCGGTTGAAGCAAACCCGAAGACGGTAGATGCGACAAGTACTTCCCGATCCGAAGACCCTAACCCCGGACGCCGAGACCGACCCGTCGAACCCTGGACCCTGAGGCCGACCCCGAACCCCGGACCAAGATCTGCCGAACCCTAATGTGTGACCCCTTTTCCGAACCCTATTTTATAAATGCTAAACATAAAACCTGTTGCACATTAATTGCCATACTTTCATGCATAATCATGTGGTTTGGGGGCCTTATGCCGATTCACCAATAACTAAATATGGGGCCCATATGCGGGCAAATCTAGCCTTATATTGGCCTCATTTAAATTCGTGTAGCGAACCCGGTACTAACTTCTGCCTGTTAAACAACATTTAAATTGCGGGGATCTAAACAACAAGAACCACCTAATCAATTGTCGGGACCCCGGTTCCACTTAATATGACCTAATTGCATCGCACCTTTGCCATGTCATCCATCATGCATGCGTCATGCCGCTCTTCTGCCGTTGTATTAAATATTGCATCCGGTGTTTCTTCTAGTGTTTTGCTTCTTCGCGGATCAGGCCGTTGAGTTGATGTGAGCTTCGCCCCGTTCTTCGGTTGAACCTTCGGCAATGTTTTCAGGCGAGCATCTCCCCCTTTCTACCTATCTTACTTTTCTAGTATTTATTCCCTCTTGTTGATCTTTGCTATCCGTGTTGCGATGCTCTAGTTTTCGTTCCCTATGATATCCCTTGCAGCCATATATAGCCTTGGACACATCCTATTACCCGTTGTTTGGTAGATAGTTGGGCCCGCGTGACGTAGTCGCTTGCTCAAGTGTTTGTGTGTCGACAAGTACCACAATTGTTGGAGGATTGCCGCATGTTGACGTTGGAGATGATCATGACTTTACTTATTGTTCCACTTTAATTACTGTTTAACAACTAAAATTGAATTAAGCAGAGGCATCGGTGGGTGATAGGTAAGTTTTGGTCGAGGCCCACTTGTGTCCCGTAGGACCAGTTCTTGACACTGTTCGAGATCGGCGCTAACCATTGTGGGAGATATGGGCCCCCATCGATTATTACCTGATTTCAAAGTATTGTCTGGGGCCACAACTAGTTTGAGGATTTATTTACTATCCTGTACCTATGCCATGCTTTCGCTTTATTTACGATTGTGAGGAGCACGCTGTACTATTTAGGAAGCGGAATGTTTGGCAGTATCGGCATCTCCCCGATTGGGGATCGCTGTCGTTATACCATTGTCGCAAACCCTAAGTCCGTCTCGAGACCCCGACTTCGCTTGGTGTACTTAGTGGGTGGCCCCGCACTTGCTTTTGGTCAGGAACGTCGTGACTTAGGCCCCACGACATACCGATGGGTGTATGTTAACGATCCGCAAAAGGGTCAAGTGCGTGGATATTTTGGTGCACCGCAGGTTAAATCTTTCTAGAAGCCGTGTCCGCGTTATGGACGACTTGGAGCACGTGCTTGATCATAGACAACTATAACTAAAGTTTATTGTTTTAAATTGACTTGTTTCCGATATGAGTAGTAATCAGCTTCACTACAACGGAATGGCTAAGTAAAAGTACCAACAACTGGGTTTTGGGTTTATCTCATGCTAAATGTATCGACTAGTAAGTCTTTTAGAATCGTCACGGAATGGTCAACTAAAAGTGCCCATCGCTTATTTTATCGATGATTATCTAAACCTGACTAGTAAAGTGCCGCAACTATAACTGAACAAGTAAAACTGCCAACTGTGTGAGTTCCTCGGTTGACTTCCTCGTTTGGTCTCGAGGGGGAAACGCCAGGATGGGTTTGTTTGATGCTAGTATCAGGTTGGATCCGAATAGGTCATTCTTATCCCTCTCTGATAACCGCCAGTGGTATCGAGTCTCTATAGGTTGTTTAGTGCATGCTGCCGCTGCCGCTTAGTCCACCATACCTATGTAGGCGAGGACCGCCGAATTCTAGCCTCGCTGTAATCGCCTCGATCGACGCTCTTTTTTCCTTTGCCTTTGTCGGCACCCCTTTGTTTAAGCAGGTTTTGAGATGCGACGCCGTTAGCGAGGTTACCCTTCCGCTTGGCACGGGGTTATGGACGCCATTGGTTATTCTTCGGGCTCTTAGCCCCATTTGCATCTTGTCCGTAGTCGACGCCCCATCGCTTTTCAAGGTGATTTGGATCTTGTACCGTATATTTGTATTCTTGACTCTTTGAGTCATTTGTTGTATATATATCTGCTCGTGGGTCCCATCGAGGACTGTTGTGTAATGTTATTACTTTGCTTTCCACCCACGAAAGTGCTGGTGGCACCTTGAATCGCTTCGCGGTTTGCGAAGTTTAGCTAAAACTTGCATAGGGCCGATTCTCGAGGTCACATAGGGCTTGGAGGAAGGTGTGTGTGGGGGAGGGGGCACCACCCTCTATATATAGAGGGGGGCCAGCCTGCCCCTCCTCAAAGCCTATCTCTAGTTTAAACAATTTAAACTCTCCTTATCTAGAAATCCTATCTCTAGTTTAAACGATTTAAACTCTCCTTATCTAGAAATTCTATCCTAGATTTAAACAAGTCAAATCTCTCTAGAATCAGCTGGGCCCTATGCCTTGTGCCTCGGCCCAATGCGGCCAGGACACTCCCTCATAGGCCCATGCCCTCCCGGAAGGTGGGGCAACGTTGGTCCCCTCTCGAAGGTTCTAGAAGCTTCGACAATACCGATTAACCCGAACAATTCGAACTCCAAAACGACCGCCTTTATATGAATATTATTCTTCGGACCATTCCGAACCTCTCGTGATATCCGGATCCCATCTCGAGACTCAACAAAAATTCATAAACCAATTATCCAATCTATCCTAGGCCGAGATACGTTAAGTGTGTGACCGTGGGTTCGAGAATATGCGTACATGATCTTCTATCAATAATCAACAGCGGGTCAGGCACCCATATTGACTCGACACATTCATCGATGATCATATCGGATGAACCACGATGCCGTGATTCAATCAATCCCATATATATATTCCCTTTGTCTCGCGATATTTTACTTGCCCGAGATTCGATCGTCATCGCCATACCTAGTTCAATCTTGTTCACAACAAGTACTTTACTGCCCGTAATCCGATATCACTTTGTGATTAACTCCTTAACCACATGCTTGCAAGCGGTGTTGATATCGACACCGAGTGGGCCCAAGTATATCTCTCCGACTTGGGAGGACAAATCCATCTCGATACATACAACCCAACAGATACTTTCCGATCACCGAGAGACACCTTTATGATCACCCTTTCATAGGATGACGTTTGATGACCTCAAAGCTTTCTTCCGATACTGGGAGTTGTATTATCTCATGGTCTAAGGAATACAATATTTGACATAAGAAAAGCTTCGCAAAGACGAACACGATGACACGATCTAATTGCTTCATTAGTTTGTCTCCACCATATCATTCTCCCAATGATATGATCTCATTATCAATTGACAACTCATGTCTATGATTAGGAAACCTTAACCATCATTGATCAATGAGCTAGTCCATAGAGGCGCATTAGGGACACGTGTTGTTCACAAACCACACAAGTATTAAAGTTTCGCTTAATACAATTCTAGCATGGAATATAAACTTTATCATGAACAAGAATTATAATAATAACATCTTTATTATTGCCTCTAGGCATAATTCCAACAGCCTCCCACTTGCACTAGAGTCAATAATCTAGTTTACATTTGGCAACAATCTCACACCCATGGCATCGAGGTGTTGATCATGTTTTACATGTGGAAGAGGTTTAGTCGGTGGATGCGACATTCAGATCCGTATGTACTTTGCTAATCTTCGATCTCCATCCGCTATATAATCCCGGATTATATGAAACTTGTGTTGATATGCTTGGTCTTTGGATGATATCTTGGTTCCTTAGCGAGTGCTATGGCGCCAGTGTTGTCACACAATATCTCCAGTAGGTCCAATGCACTTGGAACCACGCCAAGCTCAGTGATGAAGTTTCTGATCCAAACTCCTTCACTTGACGCTTCTGCAGCAGCCATGTATTCCGCTTCTACTGTAGATCCCGCGATCACGCTTTGCTTGCAGCTTCTCCACCACGACTTCTCCATTCAAAATATACACGATCCTATCCGAGATTTAGAATCATCCTTGTCGGTGTCAAAACTAGCGTCGGCGTAAACTTTTACGACAAGTCGCTCATCACCCCCATAGACTAAGAACATTTCTTTAGTCCTATTTAGGTACTTTAGGATGTTCTTCACGGCTGTCCAAAGGTTCCACTCGATCACTTTGATATCCGTCAGTTAAACTAAGAGCATTGGACACATCCGGTCTAGTACACAAGATGGCATACATGATGGAACCTATGGTCGAGGCATAAGGCACTTTGCTCATAGCTTCCCTATCATTTATCAGAAGTTGGACACCGAGCCTTGCTCAATATCTTACCCGACAACATAGGCACCGAACCTTTCTTTGCCTTATCCATTCGAACCTTTTAACTTTGTCTAGGTATGTACCGCTTAAAGCTATCGAGCGTCTTTGTCTATCTCTATAGATTTTGATGCCCAATATATAAGCAGCTTCACCTAGGTCTTTCATTGAAAAACACTTGTTCAAATAACTCTTCACATCGTTAAGCATGTTGATGTCATTTCAATAATCAATATGTCATCCACATATAGTACCGTAAACGCCACCGAGCTCCCACTCACTTTCTTGTAGATGCAAGCTTCAGAGTAATTTGGAACAAATCCAAAGCTCTTGATCACTTGATCAAACGAAGGTTCCAACTCCGAGATGCTTGCTTCATCCATAAATGGAACATTTGAAGTTTGCATACTTTATCGGCATCCTTAGGGTCGACAAAACCTTTGGGTTGCATCATATACAACTCTTCATCAATGTTGCCATTGAGGAATGATCTTGACATCCATCCGCCATATTTCATAATCATGAACGCAGCAATTGCTAATAAAATCAATGGACTTAAACATTGCTACGGAGAGAAAGTCTCATCGTAGTCAACACCTTGAACTTGTCGAAAACCTTTGCATAATCCGCTCTTTATAGACGGTAACATTACCATCCGCGTCCGCTTTCTTCTTGAAGATCCATTTGCACTCAACGGCCTTTCGTCGCTAGGAGGGTCCACCAAAGTCCATACTTGGTTTTCGCTCATGGATCCCAATCGGATTTCATGACTTCTAGCCATTTCTCGTAGTCCGGCTCATCATCGCTTCCTCATAGTTCAGAGGTTCACCGTCTTATACTAACAAGACGGTCAAGACAGGCTGCCGTACCACTCGGGAGGGCACGCGACCTTGTCGACCTAGGACGCTCAAAGAGCAGCAT